>RJWH01005510.1:0-74869 GCA_004363575.1 Solenodon paradoxus
CTCCACCAGAGCATGCCTATCTCATTTTTTGAGACCTACTTTTCCAAATACTTTTATCTTTTACTGGTGTTATCTTTTATCATTGAGAATTAAGAAATATTTATATATTCTGCATAAAAATACCTTATTGGAAATACTATTTGAAAATATTTATTCTACTTTATGTTGGCTTCATGTTGTTAAGATATCTTTTGAAGTGCAAAAGGTTTTGGTTTTGATTAAGTCTAATTTAACTAATTTTTTGTTGATTGATTTTTGCTATTGTATAATAAAGCTGTTGCTTGATTCAAGATCCTGAAGACTTACTTTTTAGTTTTATTCTAGAAATTTTATGGTTTCATCTTATACATGTAGATATGTAATCCAATTTGAGTCATAGAGTATAAAAAAAGTCTAATATCATTCTTCTGCACAAGATTTTCAATTGTCCCAAAACCATTTCTTTAAAACACTATTTTCCCTATTGTAATATTAGAACTATTAAAAAAACAATTAAAGACAGACGTGTAGGTTTATTTCTGGATTTAAGTCTATTGCTTTGATCTTTATGTCTGTCTTTATGTTACAAACACTATGTCGTTACTACTGTAACTTTGTAGTAGGTTACAAAATTGTGAAGTGTAAGTACTTGACTTTTTTTCTAGATTGTTTTGGGAATGGTTGCCTGCATCTACTTCTTTTCATGTAAAATATAATTTATTTGTTTTATATGTTTATAAAATAATGGCATGTTTATGATAAAAAAACTTTAAAAATGCCCAAGACATAGAGAAGAAAATATAAATCATCTATAATTTTATTTAGAGATAATCAACATTAACGCTAATGCTTCCTGTATTTTTAGATTAATAAATTAATTTATCTTTATACAAAATATACAATTTTATATGCTATAAACTGTTTTGTTTGTTAATTATACAGTACCAGGAAAAAAAACATTTAAAGCCAATAACCATAGTTTTATTACATCCTCAGGACTGATACTGTATCCAAAGTATTTGTAGGATCTCTTTTAAACTGAAGAGAAACATTTAGTATAAGACACTGATGTATTTCTAAATAAATACAGAGAAGCTAGAGAAATTGTGCACTGTGTCTTATTTTCCAGTTTTCTCCATAGTTCATATCACTGGTTGATAAAATATTTCTTATCAGACTAGTCTCCTAGAGTATGGTTGAATTGATACATTTTAAAGGAATATAATTTTCTTATGTGGAGATTCTAATACAAAATTCCATAGATACGGTTGCTTAAACAGTAGGCTGTTATTTCATACAGTTGTGGAATCTGAGAGTCCATGATCAGAGTATTAGTTTGGTTGTGTTCAGGGTAGTTTTATTCCTGTCTTGTAGACAGCAAACACTTTTCTTGTTGTGTCTTCACATAATAGGGTAGGTGATAAGAAGTTGAGAGTAGTAGGAGACGTGTAAAGGCTGAAGTTTACTTTCTGTTGCTTAATGTTCTGTTAGAATACCTCTACTTTTCTCTTTATTTTAGGATGAGAGTAAATCATGCAGAAAAGATGAGCACCCAGATTCTGAAATCTGATTGTGTGGGTAGAACATAGCATTTACTACATTTGCTGTGATACTGAGTAAGTCCTTTATCATTTCTGACACCACACATCCTCAAACTAAAAAGCTTCTTCACAGTGAAACTCATCAAAATGAAAAGACATCTGAATGGAAGATGATATTTGCATGTTATACATCCAATAAGGGCTTAATATTCAATATACATGGAAAACTCATAAAACTCAACAACAGAAAAATTATAAAATTTAACAACGGACAGAAGATCTGAATTATAGACACCCACAGAAAGCATACAGTTGACTAACAAACCCATAAAAAAGATATTCCGCATCTCTACTTATTGGGAAAATGCAAATCAAAACAACAATGTAGTATCAGCTCACACCTGTTAGAAAGGCTATTATCCAAAAGATGAGAAACAACAAGTATTGGCAAAGATGTGGAGAAAAAATGGAACTCTAATATATTGTGGGTGTGTAAATTGGTGCAATAATCATGGAAATTCTCAAAACATTGAGAATGCAAATTTCATATGATCCAGTTATTGTGTTTCCAGGTATTTGCACTAAAACACAACACTACTGATTCCCAGAGATATATACACCCCCATATTCATGGAAGCATTAATTTGAAATAGCCAAAAGCTGAAAACAACTTAAACATTCATGACAGTTAAGTGATTAAGAAAGAGTGGTATATATAACCAATGGAATACTACTTGCTATCAAGAAAAGATGAGCCCTGCCATTTGGAACAATTTGACTAGACCTAGAGGGAGTTACTTAGTGACATAAGCCAGATAACATATGATTTTGCTCATATATGGTATATACAGAAAGCAAGCAAGCAATTGAATGAACCAAATCAAACAAAAGTTGTCTTTCAGTGTATGAAATCAAGTTAGTAGTTGCAAGAGGAAAAGGGAGACGGTGTGGGCAAATTAGGTGGAAATAATCAATTATATGGTAAGGAAGAAATGGACTAGTGATGGTTAACTTAATGCATTACATATAGATGATGATTTGCAATGATGCACACCTTAAATTTAAATAATGAAATGATGCAATGTTCCTTTTCTGAAATTAATTAAAATAATAATGCCTTATGCGTAAGATTGCTACTATAATTGCCTTGACTAATCATGTAAAATTCATAATTTAGAGCTTGGACATTTGTGAATGCTCAGCAAGTCTAGCTGTTATGTTATAAAATTCAAATAAGAAAAAACTATCTGTTTGTGTACCCAAGGGTTAACATTGAGCTTAGATTTAAATTTTGAAAGCCTTTTGTGAAGGATAAGCTGAATAAGTTTATCACATATGCACACATAATTTTTAATTCATAATACTCAACACTGCCTTAAAAAGACACACATATAAGCACACACACATACACACACACACATGGGGTTTTGCTTTCCATGTTCTCATGACAGATCTTTCTCTAAGAAGGTAGTTTACCATGGAACCAATTAATCTCTCTCCTAAAACAAAAGGGTTATGTGCAAAAGAATGCACTCAAGGGCCAACTCCAAATTTTCTAGAAAACCTAGTGGGGAGAAGGCTGCTTTTTCCTTGATTTTATGATTGATGAAAGCAGTTATTTCATGAGTTGGGGTGTGTGTGTATCTGTGTGTGGGAGGGAGCATAATTCAGTCATTCTTTCATACCTCCGTGAAGCTTCCAATAAATAAGATTTTACTTTATTTTTCAAATTTTATTGATGAAACAGTGCATCATAACATTACACAGGTTTAAGGTGTGCATCATTATGGATCAATATCTGTACATAATATATTAAGTTCACCATTAACAGTTAAATTATATTACCATTTAATCTTTTGTCCAAGTTACCCACCCCACCCTATTCTCTTATGCGAATTTTTCTAGAAATACATATTTACTTGTCTCACATTTTGTGTCTTCCACCTTGTCCATGAAATTTTATTCTCTTTTGGTGCCTAATACAGTGCCTAGTACAGTGCATAGCACCTAAAGAAGCAGAAAATATGAATTAGTTCCAGAAATAATTTGCAGTCTAAAGTGGCTCAGAGCATGAATGCTGGAGTCAGTTAGGAGCTGATTCCCATCTCTACCATTTATTGACTCTGTGATCTTAGACAAATTGTTTAACTTGTCAGAATTATACTTACATGATTTGCAAAAATTGATTATAAATATATTAATCACACATTGATATATAACCACACATTAAGTGAGTTGCTATATGTAAAGTATATAACAAAACCACTTAGCATGTAATATGCATGAGTGAATAAAAGCTATAGGAACCAAAAACCATGTTTATCAATTGAATGAATGCATAGTCATTTACTAATCATTTATCTTAGAACTTATTTATTTAATACATATTTTAAACTGTTTTCTATGTTTTAGTGTTCTAGGCATTTGAAATACAAGGATAAGACATAGTGTCAGTCCTCAGTGGACTTCCAGTAGAAATAACCCAGGTAAAACAACTAAAAGCAGTAAAATAAAAAATTTAAGAAGTAATATGGCACAATAGGTGGATGCAGGAGAAAATGACGGAAATGACAATATTATTTCCAATGATTCATTAAGAAAATTTTCAAACTATGGAAAAAAGTACACTTCAAATAATTTTGCATTGGAAATATGTGCAAGCCACCTATAGTCCCCAATTAATTCATTATATTTCCTTTATCAAGTAACTAAAGCTCTAGCCATCCTTCTCTCCATACACCGATCGAACTTATCTTAATGCAGACAATACATCTTATTCCTCAGAATATATCTCATTAATTATATTTTGATATTTTTTACATTTTAAAATTTAATTTCATTGAAGAAATATTGCGTCATAATATAGGATTAAAGTAAACATCGTTGTAAATCAACATCTGACTATAGTACATTAAATTCATCACCACAATTTCAGTTCATCTTATCATGCAATTGATCCCTTCTTCAATAAGCCCACTTATCTCCAACTTCCCTTCTAGCAACCACTAATTTAATTTTAGATAATGGAAGTCCATTTTTGTTTGGTTTAATTAATTTGATTGCTAGGTTTCTCTACATACCACTTATTAGTGAAATCATACCATGTCTGTCTTTCTCCTTCTGGCTTACTCACTAAGCATAATTCCCTCTAGGTTCACACATGCTGTTGCAAATGGCAGGATTTCATCCTTCTTGATAGTTGAGTAGCATACCATTGTGTGTATATAGCACGCATCTTTTATTATCCATTCATTTGTTGATGAGTATCTCTTGCCTATTGTAAATAATGCTGCCATGATCATGGGGGTGTACATATCTCTGAGAATTAATGTTGATTTACTTTAGGGACAAATACCAGGAAATGGAATAACTGGATCATTTGAGATTTACATTCTCAATTTTTGAGGACTCTCCATACTACTTTCAATAATGGTTGCACCATTTTACACTCCCACCAGAAGTGTGTAAGAATTATTTTGTTTCCAAATTGTCACCAAAACTTTGTTTCTAGACATTTGGATAATCATTCTCACAGGGATGAGGTGATAGTCCATTGTTATTTTGAATTGCATTTCCCTAATAACAAGAGGTAGAACATATTTTTGTGTGCCTCTTGGCCATCTATCTGTCTTTTTTTGTATAAGCATCTATTCAGATCTTCTGCCCATTTTAAAATAGGATTGTTTTTCTGTCTAAATTTTAGGAGTTCTTTGCATAGTAACTCTTTGTCAGGTGAATGCTATACAAATATCTCCTCATATTTAGTGGGATAGCTTTTTGTTTTAATGAAAGTTTTCTCTGTGATTTTAGTTTGATATAGTATTATCTATCTATTTTGAATTTTATTTCCCTTGACGTAGTAACCGAGAACGAAAAGACATACCTTAGGCCAGTGATCAAGAAGTGTTTTGCTTATATTTTCTTCTATGTAAAGTTTTCAGATATTGTATCCAAATCTGTAATCTATTTTAAATTGTTTTTTGTATATGGTATTATGCAAGTGATGTAGCTTCAACATCTGACATGTCGTTGTCCTGTTTCCCCGACATCATTTATTGAAGGGACTGTCTTTATTTTATTTTGTGCCCTTTGTTTATTTATGATAAATTAGTTGTCCATATATATGTTTTTATTTCTGAGTTCTAAATTCTGATTCTTTCATTTGTTCATCTGTTTCTATTCCAATAGACTGCTGTTGTGATTGCTCTTTATTTATAGTGTAGTTTTAAATCAGGAAATATGAAATATCTATTTTTATTATTTTTTCTCAGGACTGCTTTTACTATTTGGAATGCTTTTTGTAATTCCAAATAAATGTCATCCTCTTTTCTTCTATTTCTTTGAAGAATATCTTTGGGATTTTAGTGACTTTTTTATTAAATCTATATATTGTTTTAGGTAAGATGATCTTTTTAAGAATATTAATTCTTCCAGTAAGTGAGCATAGAATATCCTTCCATTTCTTTGTGTCTCTATTTCTATGAACAATATCTTGCATTTTCATTTTACAGGTCTTTTAGTTCTTTGGTTAAGTTCATTTCAAAGTACTTCACTGTTTTTGTGAAAGTTTTAAATTGGATTCTTTTCCTGGGTTATCTTTCTGCTACTTTGTTATCAACATACAGAAATGCAATAGATTTTTAATATTAATTGTATAGCCTGTAACTTAACTGTATTCATTAATTTTAGCAGTTTTTAGTGGAGTCTTTTTGGGTCTCTTCATATTATCATGTCATTCACAAATAGTAATAACGTCATTTCTAATTTGGATGTCTTTCTGTCATCCTTTCTTTGCTCCTGATCTTACCTGAAAAGCTTTCAGTTTTTCTTTACTAAGTGTTAAATTGAATGTGAGTTTGTCCAAAAATGACTATATATGATAAGTTGAGAAGCATATCATATATAGTCATTTTTGGAGTTTTCAAATCAAGGGTGTTGAATATTATCAAATAATTTTTCTGTATCTATTGGGATGACTATATGGTTTTTGCCTTTCCTTTGGTTGGTGTAGTGTATCATCATATTTATTGATTTACATACACTGACTTATACTTGCACCCCTGGAATGAATCCCGTTTGATTGAGGTTTATGATTCTTATAATGAGTTGCTGAATTAGGTTTGCTAGTATTTTGTAGAGATTTTTGCATCAATATTCATAAGAGATGTTGGTCAAAAAATTTATGATGATGTCTTTGTCTGGCTTGGAATCACAGTTATGTGGGCAAAATAAAAAGTATTAGGAAGTTTGTGCTGTTCTTCAATATTTGGGGGAAATTTTGTTAAAGAATGGTATTAAATATTATTTCAAATCTTTATAAAATTTACTAGTGAAAGCAACTGAATGTGATTTTTTTGGGAGGATAGGAATTTTTATCTCTTTCTCAATTTTCTGATTTTTGATTCATGTATTCAGATTTTCAGAAACACTTCTCTATTTAATCTTAGATACTTTATAAAAATTTTTGCATTTATTCTATATCATCCAGTTTGTTGCCATATAGATGTTTCTAATACTTTCTTATGATCCACTGTATTGCTGTCATAGCTGATGTAATTGCTCCTCTTTCAATGCTTATTTTATTTTTGTGTGTATCGCCTCTTCATTGTGAGTCTGGGTAATGGTTTGTTTATTTGTTTCTCTTTCAGAAAAGCAGCTATTGGTTTCACTGATTTTTTAGATAGTCATTTTCATCTCTATTTCACTTATTTCTTCTCTTAAGTTTTGCTGGTTCCTTCTTTCTACTGATTTTTGGGTTTATTTTTTCTTGTTTTTCTAGTTCCTTTCAGTAAAGGCTTAGATGTTTTTATATGTAATTCTTCTTGTATACTGAGGTAGGATTGCATTGATTTAAATTTAAACTACTAATTCTTTTCCTGCATTCATGGATTCTGATAAGAAATATTTTCATTTCGATTTTCTTCCAAGCATTTTTTATTGCTGTGTAGTATTTATTTATCCATTCTTCTATTGAAATATATATAGGATATATCTACTCTTTAGCTATTACAAATAAAGTTGTTATGAACATTCATGTACAAGTTTTTAGTACAAATATGTGATTTTATTTCTCTTGGGTGCATAGTTACTATAAGAATGATTTAATTGTACCCCATGAACTCTTCACATTTTTAAGAAACTACCAAATTATTTTTCAAATAAATTAATCCATTCAACATTTTACTAGCAGTAGATGAGCATCCAATCTGCTCTGAATCTTTGCCAATGCTTAGTATAGTCTTTCAACATTTATTCAGCCTTTAAATTTTTCTAGAAGACCTTTTATTTATTATATTTAGTTGTAAGTCTTAGTTGTTTGCCCCAGTCCTGGAACATAAACTGGGATCCTTAAGATGTAGGTGGACTTCGCCAGCTGAAGGCAGCTAACCAAACTGCTACTCCACCATGGAGCACCAATTCAGTATTTGAAATTATAGTCATTTTAGCAAGTGTGTAGTGGTATACCATGGTTTTAATCTGAAAACATGTTAACCAATTTTTCAAAGTTGTTGTTTGACATCAATGGACTTTGTTTTGTAATTTGTGTTCAATTATTTTGCCCACTTTAAAAATCATATTTCAGATACTTTTTGTTAAACCTTTGTTTTTCCCATTGATTTTAAGTTGTTCAATAACATGTTGTTTATTCTCACTCATTTGCAGTTTTCTCCTTTCCTCTTTTTGTGGATTTCTAGTTTAACGTCATTGTAATTTGAAAAGATGCTATATATGAATTCATTTTTCATAAATTTGGTGAGACTTGACATATAATCTGTTCTTAACTATTCATGAACACTTATAGAGAATATATAGTATACTTAGATATTTTGATGTGTTTTATTTTCTTCTTTATTATTTTATTTTATTTACATTGCTGTATCATTTACTAGATATTCAATTCATTCCTCAGTATGTGAGAATTTCACATCATGCCCAAAACCAGAGTTCTAGTATCCTTTACCACCACCATACTAAATACCTCATTTCTTTGTTCCCACTTTACTACAACCCCTTTAGTAGCTACTATACCGTTTCCTGCAGATTTTGTTGCGATTTGTCTGTTCATTTGTTTTGTTTCTTTATATTCCACATATGAATGAAACTGTCCTACTTCTCTTCTTCTTTTTGGCTTATTTAACTTAGCATAATCACCTCCAGTTTCATTCATATTATTACAGTAGGCACAATGTTATCTTCTTTAATATCTACATAGAATTACATTCAATGTATATAAAACAGATTCTTTATCCAGTCACCTGTTGACAGGCATTTAAATTGTTTTCATGGCTTGACTATTGTGAATTGTGCTGCTATGTATATAGGGATACATGTATGTTTTTTTCTGATTTGTGTTTCTGTATCCACTGGGGATATGCATAGAAGTGGGATTTCTGGATTGAATGGCAGTTCCATGTTTTAAAGAAACTAATATTTTCCAAAGAGATTGCAATAATTTGCATTCCTATTGATAATAAAGGAGAGTTCCTTTTTTCATGCCATTTCCAATACTTCTTGTTTCTAGTTATATATATATATATAGATATAGATATATATTTATATATAGATATAGATGCCATTCTCAGTGTGAGGTGATATCTCATTGTGGGTTTTATTTTCATTTCTCTGATGGTGAGTGATATGGAATTTTTTCATGCATATGTCATTTTTTATCTTTTATAAAATGGTGTCTTTTCAGCTCTTCTGTCCATTTTTTTAGTGGGCCATATATATTCTTGTTGAGCTATATTATCTCTTTATATATTTGGAGATCTGATGTATATTGTACAAAATTTTTTTCCCATTCAATGGGTTGCCTTTTGTTTTAGTAGTGGTTTCTGTTACTGTACAGATTTTAGTTTGATGTAGTCTCAATTGTTGGGTTTTACATTTAATATAGTCCCATTTATCTATTTTTGTTGCCTATACTTTTTGTGTCATAACAAAAAAATCATTGCCAAATCCATTGTCTCAAAGCATTTTACCCATGTGTTCCTTAAGCTTTCTTTTTTTTTGGTTTTATGCCTCACATTTAGATCTTTTATTCATTTTGCATTATACTTTGTATGTGGTATAAGTAAGGATCTAATATTCTTCTTTTGCATGTAGTTATCTCATTTTCCCTGCACTGTTTGTGGAAAAAGGTTGTCCTTTTCCCATTAAATTGTCTTGGCACTATTTTTGAAAATAATTGCTCTTTGGGATTCTTTGAGTTTACATATACATTTTAGGAGGGATTTTTGTATTTCTAAAAAAAAATTATTCAGATTTTGATAGGGGTTGCATTTAATCTGTAGATTGCTTTGGACAGTACCGATGTCTTCACAGTATTAAACCTATCAGTGCATTAATATTGGATGTTATTCTGCTTATTTGTTTCTTCATTAATTCTTTTCAGGAACATTTATAAAAATTTTTCAATGTATGACTCTCTTACCACCTTGGTTAAATTTATCCTTTAATTCTTTATTGATGCTTTTGTAAATGGAATTTTTTATTTCCAATTTCACATTGTTCACTGTTAGTGTATTAAAACAAAGCAAATATTTTTATGTTAATTGTGTATCCTGCAACTTTTTTGAGTTATTTGATTATTTATAATTGATTTTTTTTTGTGAAGAAAGGTTTTATACTTATTGGATCATGTAATCTATAAGCAAATATAACTGACTTCATCCTTCCAAACTGTATGCATTTTATTTATTTCTTGTCTGTTTGCTTTGGTTAGGTCTTCCATAACTGTGCTGAATACAAATGATGAAAACAGGTATCCCATCTTTTGCTCCTGATCTTAAAAGAAAGTCTTTATTCATCACTGAGCATGTGAGCTTTTCATTTATTGTCTTATTATGGTGAGGTAGTTTCTTAATAGTTTCAGTGTGTTGGGTGTATTTTTCATCATGAACTGTGTTAAATTCTGTCAAATACATTATTGCATCAATAATTTATCTTACTTTGTATTAATGTATTAATAAAATTTATGAATATTTTATTAGATACATACACCATAATTTATTTTGCCATTCTTCTATTTACGGACACCTAGATTGTTTCGAATATTTAGTTATGTATTTAGGTGATTATGTTTCAAACCACTTAAATTCAAACCAACTAGCTCTATCTGCAATATCTAGTTGTATTTGTAGGGTTTCTTATCTGTTTGTACATGTCAGAAGGCTGTCATTCAGCTATACTCCTTATAATGAAAATGCTAAGCAATGCAAAATACAAACACAACTAGTTTTGTGTTTTACCTCTCTTCATTAAAAACATCCTTCCGGCCCTTTTATTAATCCCTAAATAGGGAAAACTCATTCCTTACAACCATCCATGTTTTAACGTATAATGATAAGAAATAATAAAGGTTTCAACAACAATAGAAGGTCTTTTCTTTCCTGTATTTTGTAAAAATCCATTCCTCCTGGTATACTTATAGGAAGTACATAATACCTTCCATCTGCTTAAAGGGTTATTATATACATTATTCAGTAGAAGTTAACACAAAACACCTATAGACCCATTTTGTGCAGCGACATTTGTATCTGTGTTCGTTCATTTGTTCTTCTGCTCATCCTTTGACATATCCATATTGAAAACTTTACTGTCTTTGTTTAGCCATAAAGTTGACTAAAATTTTCCATGTCTTGAACATATATTCTAATGAAGAAGATATACATTAATCAGAAATAGCACAAATGTGAAGGGAATTAAGATAATATATATATGGTATTTTTTTTTAATTCACAGGGAGAAGATTCAAGATAGATTCCAAAATAAAGTCCTTTTGTAAGAAATTTGAAATTTGAGTAGAAATTAAGAAAATGAAGCAGGGGTAGTTTTCGGGGCTTCAATCTAGGCAGAAGGAACAACACATCAAAAATCCCTAAGACCTAAGAGAGCTTGGAAAGTGTGAGAACTGACAGAAACTGTGTCTGAAACAGAGAATTATGGGGAGAATAGAAGGATATTAGACTGACTTCCTATGCAGTCTTGCAGGATCTTTATAAGACAGGTTAGGAATTTTTTTCTTCATCCTAATAAGAACAAACAATAAAAACATTTGTGTTTCTAAAATATCACTCTGGTTATAATTTGGAGGGTAGATTAGGATACATAGCAAGGCAAGTTTTGAAAGGCTGAAGCTCTTGTGTTGGTTCTTTGGATTAGACTGCTGAAGGCAGAGATAGAAATGGACAGAATCAAGATTTATTTGGAAAGTAAAACCATTGGAAATTGGTGATCAGATGTGGCTATGGACTGAGAGATTGCTATGGATAATTTCTAGGGTTTTGTCTTTCAGATTGGGGGTGATTTTGCTGCTTACTTCCACACACATGGCAAGCCGCACTTAAACGGTCCTTCTTATATGCATACACAACCGGTTTCTGATACCAAAATAATTTATCCCCTATATGATATCCAGCCCTTAAAGTTGTGGGAATATTTATGCAAAATTATCTCTCAGTTAGTTAGACATCTGTTTATGAGTTGAGAATGTATTAGGAGGGAATGACGCACTCTTTTCCGACCTATCCCAAAATAATTTTAGAAAGAAATAGAAAAAAGAACCCCAAGGCCTATGTAATGCATAGAAAAGGACTACATAGGAATGTTCTATGCATAAAACTGTAATGATTGCTACCCCCATGAGCTCTAAAGAGCTTTAAGCAATTCTGAAAAAGAGTAATTCCTTGATTTAGCTAAGCATTTTGTTAGCTGTTCTAGAGTTCAGCAAGGATTTTGTTGTGCATGTGCTGCCTCCTAATGGTCTCTAAAGGAAATTGCCCAACTGATCATGGCAAAGGGAGTTTTATGAATTAGAAAATATTAATCATTCAAGAATAGATAGATTTGAGATTGCTTTTGAAAGTCGTGAATGAAGGTGATGAATCCCAAAGTTAAAAAAAAGAAGTAAGAAACTACTACATAAATTATTAGGCTAAGGAAGTTCTTTAGTGATTGGAGATCTGAGTCTTTCTGTGTCACAGCAGGGATTAAATGCAGGGGAAGAAGAGATATGTCTACTAGGGAAAGAAAATTAGGCTTAATTATTGGATTCTAAATCACTATTCAAATTACATAATTCATAGCCAAATCTGGCCCCTGCAGAGACCTTGCTGGCAGTGCATCAATTTCATGAAATTCCTACTAACTAGAAGTAAGATATTTCATTTCAGTATGACGTTTATTTTCTTCTAGATTGCTTACTATTATTTGTCTCAAAGAGAACCCTTGTGAGAGGAA
Source organism: Solenodon paradoxus (assembly GCA_004363575.1). Lineage (NCBI taxonomy): Eukaryota > Metazoa > Chordata > Mammalia > Eulipotyphla > Solenodontidae > Solenodon > Solenodon paradoxus. Next base: position 12,762 of record RJWH01005510.1, read on the forward strand.
AGTTCGTGAGGTTTCTAAATAATCCATCTGTTTCCTATTTTTTCCCCTAGATAAAGTAGTTGCTTTAAAACGGATGCTGAAATATGGCAGGCATACAGGTTTATCTAATGCTAGTCAGTCTCAACTTTTAACATAAGTAAAAAGGTTATAAATCATAAAGTGAGACTTTTCATCTGTTTGTAAAAACAGAATACATCTGCAATTCATATCAGAGCTAGAAATTTGAATTTAAGAGCACTATTTTAAATTCTTGTTATTCAAAACACAGGCAATAGTAATTAGTCAGGTATATTTTGCTAGCTCACTCAAGGTATTCAAGTACTTAAGGCAGATTTAGAGACCCCTTAATGTTGCTTAAATTCAGAGAATGTCACATGAATTAAAGGTATCTTATAATAATACATTACCTAGTTTGCTACAAGAGTTGCTGTCATAAGCATGTATTTTACTACCTGGGAGGTTATGGAACACAGAATAACTCATGGAACAAAACTATTCTTGAGAGATGAAATACCAATGTACAATCATTATTGTTTTTAATGGTATCTTCCAGAAGAGTCTATTTTTTCTAATAAATTCTAAATAGGAATATCTCCAACACCTTGAATAATTACTAAGAAAGGTTGCTTAAGATTACATTTTTGAGCTTAGTTGGTGCTTGTCTTTACTCATTTCCCATTCTATATATGAACTTATAATCATTGAAATATCATTTTTAATGCTTTTTAGAGAGAGAAATACATCAACAATTTAAAAGTATATTTAGGAGTGTTTCTTATTCTAAAAATAAGGAGTCACTAACAGAATACAGGAACTCTGTTGTCTCGTGAGGAAATATATAAATGAACATTTATTAAGATCCTTTCCAAATGTGCCACATTCACCATTTCTCCAGTCGGTAATCTACTTAGCCTTAAATTTTGCTCACTGATAGTCTTCAAAATGTGTGTTTTAAAGGTATCTACATTCCCCCTACACAAGTCTTAACAGGTTTTAAAATTCAGAACACAATGTCCCTTTACTACTGTTAGGCTGGCCCAGGGACAAAAGCAGCAGCGGCCATACCCGGGAAAACGGCAGCCAAGCCCGGGAAAAAGGTGGATGACATCAGAATAAGGGATGCGACCCCCACACCTGGATTCACATGGCCAATCCCCAATCGCGACATGGGAACCCCCCGAAATTCCTCTGCTTAAAGAGCCGTTCCCCCTTTGTTCTGGCGCGCGACTTCCCAGCCCGCGACTTTCCGGCCCTCTGCGGACTTGGGAGTTTCGCCCGGTGTGCAAACCCCAATAAAGCCCTGGCTATTCGACATTTTTTGTCTGATTGAGCTTTTCTCCTCGCAGAGCCCAGAAACACCTTACAACTGCGATTAAAATATCATACATCTTAATTAGCTTAACTTTTATCATTTTCAAAAGTAAAGATTTTCTAAGATTGAAGACTCCCTGGCCATATGGTGATTATCTCTATAGGCACTAATGAACAAAGTTGACTAATAAAATGTACTTTTTTTAATATAGGGTTTCTATTTGTAAAAGTTAGATTTTTGCCTGAAGCTTGCCTTGTAGGTTGTCAGAAATAGGTTGCGAAATGTTCCTTCATCTTTTAATCAAAATATTTTCATTAAATAGAAAGAACCCATAATAATAATACTTGGTGTAGTAAATTTATTTTATGAATCACCCTGTCTTCAGTGGTGAGAGTATGCTTGTAATATATTGTGATTGCTGAATTGAGTAAATGCTTTTGTGCTTTATTACTGTAACTTCATTCTCTGCAATCCAGCTATTTCTCTTAACTTTTCATAGGAATTCTCAACTTTGGTGTCTGATACTGATGAGATGCCATTTACTATGGTTGAAAACAAGAAGAATTACTTCACTATCTTATTCCTTAACTTAAATTTCCTTCTATATTACAGAAAGAAAATGACTAGGTAACGTTCAAGTATCATATCAGTGTATTTCAACATTTTTCTGTTTTGCAATATAATCACATAGTAAATACTGAGTTGAAACTTCACACAGGTTGAAAGTTTCCTGGAGAAAGGAATGATATAGCTTATCTCAAGGGAAGTTTTCAAAGGTGTAAAAACACTGGCATATGTTGATAAAGTAATAGCATTATACGATCATAATAATCAATTTTCCTTTTTTTAAATCTTCACAGAAATTCATCAAATTCATGAAAGTAAATAAAGTGTGACTGAACCCTCAGTAAGAGGAGAATGCATCACTTATTTAAAACATTTTGAAAAGAAGTCACTAATACATTGGGATTTTAAGATAATTTGTGTAGTTCTCAGCTGTTCTAATGTACTTTGTTTGAACAACAGTGTGCAGTTTCTTCTCCCAGAAGAAATCAAGGGTAAGACAAGTGGTACTTCTGCTGAACACAAGGGTTTGTTCGTACACAGTAAATGCTGTGAATGATATAACCATGTATTCTTTTTATGTTGCATACTAGAAAGTTTGGAACTAAATTATGGCCCACTTTTTTCCATTACATAAGACTTCAATAATGTTTTTTCCTGATTATTCGGGCATAATTATTTTCTCCTACTTTATTTCTCCATTGCTTCATTTTCTCACCAATTTTCACTATATTGTTATCTTACTGTATTGACTGTATCTTTGTACACTAATTTACCTTATAATCTCTTTTGGAATAAGACATAGTGGGGGGCATGGGTGAGAGAGGAGAAAGGAGAGGAGGAATAGGAGAGAAAGTAGGGGAGAAGAGAGAGATAGAGATTGTGTAAAATCAACTTCTCTGATCAATATACTTTATTTCCATTATGAATTCAAATTGATGACTAGTATACATGTTCTTCATTTCAACTTTAGGAAAAATAGTAGATAAAAAGAAATAAGACTGATTTTTTTATGATTTGCTTCTTAAAACTTAGTTTTTACTGCTAATTGTTCTTTGTGCCATGTTCAATCTATTGCTCATGCCACCTCTGAACTCTGCATTTAACTATTTTTCGTTTAGAATGCATTATTCTCTCACTGAACAAGTGGGTAAGCTATCAGTCTTTCAAGTCATAGCTCAAATATCCTTTCTCAGGAAAACTTTATTAGCCATTTCCAGGGCTGGATGCTTGAACACATAATTCCATAAAATCTTGTGTCTATTTGTAATGACACATTTGTGTTCGTTCTACTGATGTCTATCCTACAATAATCTCAAAAATTTGAGACAGAAAATGTGCATCTTATTTAAACATTGTTGTGCCCCCAGTACCTTTCACATACTCTAGAAGGAGATTCTATTAAACATTTTATACTAAAATAATTAATGAAAGAAATGTCTGCCTACTTTATTAAGCAGTCTAAATGACTAGAGACACTGATGATCTAAGGACATTTAGAAAATTATTGCCTTTTTTATCTTTTTATGACTTGGCTTATTTTGAAATTGAAAGAGCCAGAATCTCACCTTTGTAAATTTATCTGTCTATGTGCCTCATTTAGTGATTGAGCAACTGGGAAAATCCTGTGATGTCTCCAGATGTTAGGTAAGATCACAAAGACATTCTTCTGTGGGTGACAGTTGTCTCACTGAATACCTGCTTTTGGTCTATCCTCAGTAAGTTCCAAATCACTAGATAATTTTCCCTCTAATGCAGTCTACATTGAAACCCTTAGTGATTGTTTTCAAGCCCCTGGAGAAATTAAAATCTTCAGTTAGTAAGGATACAGCTCAATTATAAGGAGAACTGCTGTATCCTTCATATAAAATCAGTGATACAGAGACTAAGGCACTGGATGTTTGGATTTTACATTATACTCCAGGTGAATTTCTCATTATTCTTAATACAGTGTTATGAAATTTATTTCTAAAATGCAAATGTCATGAGTAACCTGATGTGTTGAGACCTTAACTATTATCAATTTTTAATGGAAATCAAATTCTAGATCTCTCAGGCAAATGCAATCAAAGTTCACTCTCATTGTTTTAAACTAGCTCAAATAGGAAAAGTGTCACAGTTTATCTCCTTGGTAAATTTCAGAAAATACTTCTCATTTACCATGGTCACATAATTATACTGCTAGAAAATTTTTTCTTGAATATGTGGCAGAGAAAATTATTGCATAGGAGGGGGTTAATGAAATTGTGTGCCAGTGGAATAAATATTTGAGGGGTAGAGATATAGGTAGTTGCTTGATTAGAGGCTTGTTGCCTTAAATTTTACATTGTAAGGTAAGGGAAGGTGTCTACAAATTGTGTTTAAATGGAAACTGATAACTTGAATTTAAGTAGCACTGCACACCTGAAACTTTGATGTCTGTGAGATAGTTTGTGTCATCTCTTAAATTATATGATTAAAGCAATAAAATCTAATAACATCAAAATATTTTTTTCTAATACTGTCACAATCTATCTATTATGATTATGCGTGGCAGCTTTTTAGAGATGTTTGCAGAGGCATCATACATATATTCCACTGAAGATCCTGTTTCAAATTACATATTCTGCAATTTTTAAAGCCAGAATGAAAAAAAGTATATGATTCATATCAATTGGATGTAAAATTCCAAATCCCATTATTTAAGAACCAGGAAGTAGAGATATACCTATTTGAGAGCAAAAATTCACTTTAAAAGCCCTCTAATATTTATTTTTCATGTTTTTTAAATAAGTAATAGTAATGTAAGAGAAGGCAAGTGCCTTTCATCAAGTCAAACAGCTCACTGGTTCACAAAGTTAGCCATATGATAAACTTTTCTTTCTTGAAGAACACAAATCTTTGCATTTTTTCATGTGTTTTTGAAGTACCGTCTTTCCAACTTTCTGTAAATGAGGAGATCTAAAATGAAAATTTATTATTAGTGATTATATGCAATGTCAACATATATACTTAGTTTGCAATATCTCTATAATATTGAAATAAACATTTAAAAGGTATTTAGATTATTTCTGTAGGGAAGATAAAGTTGAAGGATATTTTGAAATCTGTTCTATAATTTCCAAAGTCATTTTAACATGAAGTACAATAGCCAGTTGTTCTCATATTTTATTGAGGAAATTAGTCTTTTCAGGAAATTAACTTCAAGATCAACATGAAAAATTAGAATAAGTTCTGAGATATTTTCCGACAGTGAGTTATTAAATATTAGCATGGGCTTAGCAAAAGAGGTATATAATTTGAGGGGCTATTAAGTCAGAGGAAATTTTTATCTATTTGATATTATTTCACTGAAATAGTATTTTTCATATATCCACATAGAAAAAAACACGGACTTGAAATAGTTTGGATTAAATATTTGAAGCTAGTGGTTACTGGGGAGAAGGGTATAGGAACCTGGGCCAACTGGATTAAAAGGGATCAATTATATGGTGAAGGACAGAATTTGACTTTCAGTGGCAATGTTATTATACAGATGTTGATATATAATGGTACACACTTAAAACTTTATAAAGGTTATAATGTGATGTTACTTTAACAAATTATTTATAAAATAGGAATCAATTCAAATATAATAGACAAAAAAGAGAGTTAAGGGAGAAAGCACAGCAAAGTGAACATGAAATATTAGTTCTACAATCATGAGCAAGTACTTTAACAAATCTTGAATGTAGTGTCCAGAGTGTGTTATCTTTAGGACTAGCACCGATGCCTGTAAAGTACTTGACAGATAGTAAATATTCACTGAATGCTAAATGATGAATCTTATCATTTGATAAATAAAATGATTTATGGTCAAAAAAGCAAGTTTATTATGAAATTCCGAATACCAGTAGTAAGGAAATACAACGTTGGGAGATTCTGTCTTGGTGAAGAAAAAAATAATTAGAATATACATAGAAAAGAAGCTATTGGCCAAAGTAAATAACTACTCAAAATTGAATCATTCAATAAATATTATCCAATTCATGCTCAAACAGTGGTATACCATTCTAAGTTATAAGGATTCAACAGTGAATAAAAGAGAAAATGGCCTCATCAACAAAGAGGAGAAATCTGAGGTGTTTTACTTAATCACTTTATTTTAGCTTTGGTAAATTATATTATTATTAATTAGTTTTACTAAGAGATATTTTGTAGTAAATATTTTTCAAAGTAGGAAATTGTGGTTTTCATGTTTCAAAGTTGTTTTCTATACCTTAAATGACCAAATTATCTTGGTCATTATAACATGTTATCTGTATCATCTTATGGCAAGTGCTCAGAATGTTAAGTACAAAGTTTATACCAATAATAATGACATGGTAAGTAAAGTGGGTCATCCCTGATATATTTAATAAATTTTTTCAAATGTCTTCTAAGATTCAAGTGATAGATAAAGTGTAATTATCTCTATTCTACATTATAATGTAAGAAATAAACATTCACACATTAATGCATGTATTTACATCTTGTTGCAAATTATATGAAATTACATGAAGGAAAAATTCAACACCAATGGGAAGGAATAATAAGCAGGAGCTGATTTATAGTATGATGGTGAGCAGTATTCTCTGAGTAAGTGCTACTAAAATTGAGAATTGAAAGATAAATTTATAGACAGGGAATGAGGGAGAAGGAAGGAAAGTGAAGATTAATGGGAAAATTCTCAGTCTGTGTATGTGAATGTGTTTGTTTTTGTGTGTACTCCGGAGTGCTCATATGCATGTGTAATAAGGGGTAGGATGATGGTAGTGGGGGGCATATTCTGGAACATAGCATATGTGTGTATATTCAGAAACAGAGAAGAATATGATCTGTTTGAAAAACTTAAAGTTTTAGGCAGTGCAAGAAGAACAAAGTTAGCTTATAAACACAACTTCAGGAACATAATCATGTTCTCCATAACTATAAAATATGAGGAAATAGTCTCTTGGTCAAGCTCCTCTTAAAATTTAGATATTAGACATATTAATTATCACAAGCCACTTCAAATTAATGCAGGTCATGCAGTGTCCTGTACCTAAATTATACCCAGAAAATATGATGTTGAAACAGACTATCCCCACACACTACAAAACATTTCAAATCATTTTCCTTTTAATATTATATAACTACAGCAAATGTTTGATAAATACGAAAGTTTCTCTCTTTTACCTCTTATATCTACTAGCTTGATGTGCCCCTTAGATTTTTCAAAATAATATTCCTGAGAAAGCTATATACTATATCCAGGTAGCACCAGATAACACTCCTGCCACCTCTCACACAAATACACAGATGTTATTTTTATTGCGAGATAGTAGAAGCTCTGTTAAAATATACTTTTGAACTAAAATTATCATCTTGGTGAAGGGATTGGGCATGGGTAGGAAAGGTGTCAGGGGATTTCATAATAAGACTTCTTAACATCAATTAAAATCTTGATTATTAAAATCAGGGGGATAAGGGGCAAAAGGAGGTTTCAGCAACTCTGTAGTTCAGAATACTGACTTATTTTTAGTTTTAGATCAAAGCTACTTAAAAACTATTTAAGAAGATTTGGGTAGTATACTGTCCAACAAAACGTGAGAAAATGAAGCACTTAGAGAATAAGATACAGAGCTAGGTGCAACATCTTATTAGGTATTCTTCAGAAGACTATTGAGTTTTGACTGGAGACAAATTAAGGAATCTGTACTCTTTTATAACATCTGTTCTCTATGCTCTGTTTGAAAAACTTTTATTCCTATTATTCTGCAGTCTAATTTCATTAAAACAAAAATTATTTAGCCATATACTATGAAACACATGGTATTTCTACTGAACTTGACTACAGTTTATAAAATAAAAGAACAAATCTAATATGTCCCCTTCCCAAAAAAATTCCTGCAGAATTATATGATGGGTCAACAGCAGATGATGTACACATATTGTAAACCTGGACTGTACTGAGATTCACAGTGACAAGCAACAAGCAAAAATACCTTTAGAAACATCATCACCACTGCCTGAAACCACTACATAAGATTAATTCATCAACAGATTGTCATGTTTGATGTTTATTTCTGCTTTTGACATAACTTAAAACCTTAACAATTTACAAAAGTACTAAAAAATAAAGTAATATCAAAATATCTCCTAGGGTAGATGTAATAAACATTTCCCAGAGTATATAAATCTATTTGAAGGTGTTTACTTAATCACTAGTATATCTGTCAGATCCCAAGTAAATCAAGTAATTCATGAAATATAACTTTTATTTTGCTGACTTGACCATCTTTGCTGCCCAACCTTTTTGTCCTTCAAAACTCAAAGATTGCACGTGTAAAGAAGATTCTTGTAAGGTTCTCTTCTATTGCATTAATCAGGGTTGATGCATTATGATTATCCCCAAAATAACAACTGGAAATAAGACAATGGGGAGCAATTAGAAACAGAATTGTTGCTCACGAACATTTGGTTATTTCACAGGTGCTATTATTAAATCATGGGCAATAGAAATACTTTAAAAACAAACCAACAAAGATGTTATAGAAAATAAAAAATAAAAATTTATTAAGGAACATTTTACATAGCATATTATAATTCTGAGGAATTGGTTGCTATGTGTTGTAGTCTTACAGAGGTTGCTTACATTTTACTACTGTTTAGTATTTTTGAATGTGATCTTATGATAAACAATATTTTGCGGTATCACAATTATGTACAAATGTGGGTTTGTGATATCCATGATACTTTCAAAAGTATAGTGTATTATATGTGTTATGTTATTCTTAATGTTTTGAGCATACAAAGAAAGAAGAGGTGAACATAATTTAGTCACTGCCTTGTGAAACTTGCATTAGACTTGAACAAAAGGCAAAACACAGTTCTAGATTTGAGGCAGAATGCGCTGTTTCTCAATCCACAACCAAATTGGTGTTTGGGTGAGCTAAATAGACATTTCCTGAAGAAACCAATGTCTGTAAGATACTTCATTTAGGGCAGTCAAAAAGTCAAATTAATGTATATATAATATATTAAATATTTGATATATGTAATAGATATCAAATCCATATCTATTATTATTATTATTGTAGTTTTCTTAAGGGAACAATTGCCTATTATAATTTCTTAGGCAGATTATGCTTATGCTAAATCACTGACTTCCATAATGGAAGGACAGCAAAGACTGGAATGTCTGGTGATCTTGGGTGCCAATCAAAACTTGCCTATATATTAGCTCTGTGGTCTTGGTCAGATTACTTGATTGTTATGATAAGAATTTTGAGGTCTTCTTCCAAATCCATGTTGAAATGTAATCCCCAGCACTTCAGAATGTGACTAAATGTGGATACAGGGTCATTAAATAAGTCATTAAATTAATATGAGATAATTAGAGTGTGTCCATATCCATTCTGAAACTGATGTAGTCTCAATAAATAACTTTTCAAATAAAAAAGAGGGTAGAAAGGAAGAGCATTAGGCTAATTTCAAAGGGGTTTCCCTGACAAATTAAATTAACATAAAGTGATCTCAGAGTCTTACTTCCTTGTGAACATTTAGCTGTGGATCCTGGAGTCTGAAGTGGAGGGGCTCCATTGTTGTTGACTTCTGAAGATCTAGTTAGGAAAATTGCTTGCCTTCAAGATCAGTAAAGTCATAATATAAATTCAGAGTATTAAAAAATAAAGAAATTCAACTTTCACATCACATAATATCTGAATGTGTGGAGAAGTATAAATATAGTGTTTTTATTGAAAAATATTTGTGATTATCTACTTGGTGTTTTTATCATCAAATTCATTAATTTATTTTTAAATGTGACTAAAGATAAGACCTCTCTGATACTAAATATTGTGAACATTCTATGACCTGGGTGAATTGTCCTGCTCTCTTAGATAGTGTAATTCTTATTTTCACATTATTTGTATAGAAGTAATTCGTATCGAATTGAATTGTGGCAGTTGTTGTTGACAGGTTCTGACCTTTCAACCACAACTTTTCTATTATTCTTTATATATTTTTTTTGCTTTCATGTGTACACTTTTTCTTTCACAGTGCTTCAAGTCCCTACTACTGCTTTATGAGTTTCAACTCATGTTATTTATCAATGCTTCTTCATATAAATGAAATAATCAAATATGTGTAGTGGTCTGTATAATATTAATTAATTTTCAGTACTTTGCTTTTTTGCTTAAGGAAATGCATACATATAAGCTACTTTGGTGCTCTACTTTTGGTCGATACTTTACTGAGGGAAATATAATTACCTTCATCTCATAAAAATTGAAATGTAATTTCAACTTTCCCCTCCCTAATGTGTAACATTATTTAGAATAGAATGAACAAACTGTTATAGCTTAAGCTATACTCACTGGAAAAGAAGATATCAGTTAGTTAGCTTCAGATATATCCATTTCAAATATGGCTTTGTTTTGTCTCCAAATTACTTTTTTTTAAATATATATTCAACCAGTATTTCTACAACTTATGGGAAAATAAACTAACTATCTGGCCGGTAGTTATTTGATGTTGATTTTAGAGCTTCACATTGTGATTGGTGTTTTTGATGACAAGGATTATAGTGTGGATACATTGAAAGATAAAATCAAAGAAGATAAATGACTCAGGTTTTGTCTTATACACAACGTATTCTAGCTGAATGTTCAAAGGCAACCAGGCAAACCTACTAAACCAAGTTACTATTCTGACTCATGTTTCACTAAATTATACAATTTATTTACTCATTGAAATCACCAACTCCATCATGTCTTATCGTCATGTATACACTCAAAATATTTTCCAGAAAAAACAAGACAATTTTGATACTGTTATTTCCCTCCTTCAGTAAAAAGCACTCATTTGGACTGTGAAAGAGATGTTTTCTCTCTCATAAATCCTTTAGAATTTAAAATATTGAAACACTTAATTGTCATTTATATCCACACTTTTCACTTTGTGGTTTTTCTCTTTGTCAATTGAGGACTGACTGTAGCTATATAGGTATTCTATAGACATTTTTTATTATTATTTTAATGTAAATACATATTTAAGTACATTTTACAGAAATATATTGTAGTAAGATTTAAAAGGGACTCAGTAACCATCTTAAGTAATTTGTTACATATTATTATAAACAGCTAGTATATAACATAATAAAAACTATAAAACAGTGTTTAAAGAAATAGAAAAAGCCAAAGAAATAGAAATACATTCTATGTTCATCAATTGGAATAATTGCCACTGTTAAAATGGTTTTATTATTAAAAGCAACATATATGTTTAACACAATCCATATCAAAATCCCAATGGCATTCTTCACAGAAATAGTGCAAAAACTCATGAATGTTATTTGGAAATAAAAATGACCCAAATCACAAAAAAAGAAGCCTGAGAAAAATGCACAAAAATGTAGGAATCATGCTCCCTGATAAAAAAAATTATACTTCAGAGCTGTAGTAATCAAATAAGCATGTTACTGAAAACAAAACAGACACACAGATCAATGGAATAGAATCAAAGTCTCAGAATTAAACCCACACATATATGGACAACTAATTTACAGTAAAGGAGCCAAGGGCATTCAGTGAAACAAAGGGAAGTGTTTTTGATAAATGGTGTTGAGAAAACTGAATAGCCACATGAAAAAGAATGAAATAAGACTACACTTTCATATCATAAACAAACATTTATTCAAAATTGATTAGAAGATAGGTTATATACTCAACAGTAGTCTTAGACATATTTGATGACTTCAATGACAAAAAATAAAACAAAAGCAAAAATAAATAAATGGAACTATATCAAAGTTAAAGCTTCCATACAGTGAAAGAAACTGTCATAAAAAAACCCTACTGAATAGAAGAAGATATTTGCACATGATATGTCTGACAAGGAGTTGATACTCAAAATATACAAAAAATTCACAAAGGTAATCATAAAAAATAAAACAATTGAAAAAAATTGGCAGGGCATCTGAATAGACACTTCTCCAAAGAAGACATAAAATTAACCAACAGGTACATGAAAAAAATGTTCCTCACCTCTTATAAGAGAAATGCAAATCAAAACAATGATGTATCACTTCATACTTGTGAGAATGACTGTTATCCAAAAGACTGGAAACAATCAGTATCCCAAGGATGTAGAGAAAAGGGATTCCTTAGACACTGGTGATATATGTATAAATTAATGCAGCAATTATGCAGATTCCTCAAAAAACAGAAATTCTATATAATCAAATGATCCCATTTTTGAATATTTTTGCCCCCCTAATGCAGAAACAATAATTCTAAAAAAATATATGCACACCCCCATGTTTATGCAGCATTATTAACAATACTCAAAAGATGGAAACAATCTAAACACCCATTGACAGATGAGTGGATAAAGAATATGTGATACATATATATATGTACATATATATATATATAATGGAATACTTACTATTCAGTTATGAAAAAGAAGAAATCATACCATTTGGACAATCTAGATAAACTTAGAGTTATTATGCTTAATGAAGTAAGTTGGACAGAAAAAGACAATCAATGTCACTCGTATGTGGTACATAGATAAACCAAGTAAATGAATGAATCAAATCAAACAAAAACTATTTTTTGATAAGACCAAGACCAAATTAGTGGTTAACAAAAGGTAAATGGGAAAGAGCTTTGGCAAATCATGTAAAAGGGGTCAGTTTTATTAAGTATGGAATAGAAACATTAGTGGTGAACTTAATGTATCATTAAAGATGCTGGATTTATAAAGATGTGCATTTGAAACTTATGTAATATTGCAATGCATTGTTACTTCACAAAATTATTTTTCAAAAACTATTATTTGTATATTTATGAATAGCATAGTCTCAAACCAAGTATTATAACAGTAAATGTCTCTAGTGCATTAATAACGTAAACAGCAAATTTTATATGAAATTTTAGAATAATATAGATACAATTGCCATTATTAAAGTGTGTAAAAGAATTAATGTCTACCAGTAATAAAATACAAAATATTTGTAACTTATAAATACATAAAAGAACATAGCAATAAAGTGGACAAACTTTATAACTTACAACCTAGAATGAACTTCCAGCTCCAATACTTATTAACTATGCAAAATTTGCTTAGACTCTTTGAGTTTCAGTTTCTTCATCTGAAAAATAAGAATAAGAATTCCATTAAAAATATGATATGAAATTATATGTATTATGAAAATAATGTGTGCAGATTGAGAGCTCAATAGGTTAGGTGTTTGACATTACAAACAAGAGCATTGTTAATTTACTTATCTCCCTCAAATTTCTGTTAGCATAAAGATATAAAATTTATGAAGTAAAATGGAAAATTCATATGAATTTTAAATACAGGAAATATGTATGTGTGTTCTTCTGTCTGGGTAGTTTGTTATACCTTTTAGATTCTTAGGAATAATAACTTACTTCCATTTGTTTTTAAGGATATATTGATGGAAATAATTTTAAAACTCATGGGTCTGAAAGGTATGAAGACTGTACCAAATGTTAGTTGATTTTTGGATATGTAACATCCATTCATTCTTCTTGTCTGCTAAAATTAGTCTTCCACTGTTTTCATGATAAATTTCTCATTATTTTCAATTTAGTAAATAATTTTCTCTATTATCTCTTCATCTTTCCATCATAGATTTCCCTTAATAACCCTGTCACATACTATTGTCCACTACATTGAATTATTTGCTATTCTTAAACACTACTTATCTCTTTAGGAGTTATATTTTTTTCCATTAGTTTGGGATATTCTTCATAGTCTTTCTTTGCTTGACTAACTCCTACTTGTCCTATAGAGGTCAACCAAGAACATCATCTCCTCTGGGAGTTCAGAAGATTCCCAGAACTGTTCATCCATAAGATGAACAATTTACCTTCATTTGATGAGGCGTTATAGAATGTTAGTTAGACTTGTGCTCAGATGGATCTTTGTGTATTACCTCTGCCAGTTGTTAGAGAGTGACTTAGGGCAAGTTACATGGTGATAATAATAGTATCTTCCTTGTATTATTAGGATTAAAAATCTCTTAACTCAGCACTTGGAGCTTAGTAAGTGCTTAATAAATACTAGCTACCTTTGTTGTTGCCCTCTTTAGTACAGATTATCTCTGATTACTAAATGAACTATCTGGTTCTCAGGTCTGAGAAACAAGGTCCTTTTTAGTAATATCCACCTTTCCTTAATGAATGAAAGCAATCTGACTTTTTAGTGACAAATAGTTAAAGTCAGTAGTTCCTAACACTAGAGGAGTTTTTATTTAATGCCTTAGGGAAAATATTGAGTGAGACTGAGTGAGAAAGACTTATTTTCAACTCTTTAATTTTAAGGGGATGAGGTCATTGTGTCTCATAACCATAGAAGCACCATTTAACTAGAAAATGTTCTTTTACTTACACAGGGGTATTAGAATTCTGTTCTGAATGACTATCTTGATGCATTCCCTGAGGTGTCTGTTCTTTGAAGAATAATTCCTCCTGTGCTTCAACAAATCCACAGAGCATCTTTCTACTGAGTTTTAGAAATTATCTAGTTAATCATCACTCAGTGAAAGTCTACCTAAAGGAATCAAGAATGCTGTCTTTATTTTAGAGATCTAAAATTAGAAGTGATTTCTTTTAGAATATAGTTTCCTTGCTAAAATTAAAGCATGTCTTCCCTGGTGTTTGTTTTTTCTAGTTCTCATATAAAAAATAAGTGGTGGCAGTAAGTTAGTAAAATGATCCTGTATTCTCTCAGTCTTCTGAAGACAACATACAAATTATTTAGTTATCATTCAATAGTCCTTCTCTGAGTATAATCATGTGGTTCTATAATAGATAAAAGAGACCTATTTGCACACATTTGTGGCACTGCATGGCTTTTAAATAACTTAAAAGATTCTTAATATTTTATTATAAATACTTCAGAAAGTGTGATTAATGGCATTGGGAAAAGACAAGGTGGCAAAAAAGACTAATGCTGTAAATGAATAGAATGTTCTTAGATTTCTGGGACTTTAGTCATTTCTACTATATCCAATGCATCCTCTTTCCAACTTAGTCTCACTTTGGATATAATCCATGACATAGATAGAATACTGATATAATCAATTTTTCTCTGTCTCTCTCTCCCTCTTTCTCTCTATACCCCCACCACACCCCACCCCAGTATCAATAGGTAATTCAGATTTTATTCACATATGACATCAGCAAAGGACTAACAAATTAACCCTTTACCCCTGTCCATTGACATAATGTAGTTTCCCTAAATTATGCCTATTCAATCCAATGTGTCACTAACAAGAAGAAGCAAACCCTATAGATAAACATACAAAGTACCCTGAGGTCAAGAGTAAGTCACAATATTTCACTCAGATCTGGAGTAAGAGTTATGCCTACAGAGATAATGACTATAGATAATTCTAGAAAAATATTTATAGTCACCCTTTGGTGTCCCCTTTGTCCATTCCATCAGCTTTACTCTAAACTATCCGTAAAACTTATCAAATATAGATCTTTAAAAATGTGCGGTGCTTTTCTGTTTTCTTGAAAAGGGCATATTTTCTTTACAGACGCTTTATCTTCATGCACAAAGAAATAAGTCTTGCCTCATTCTCCTTCTACACCAACAAACTCTAATATAGAAGTCGAGGTGATCCAATTTTATTTTTATTATGGTTCCCCAAATCTAAGGAAATTGATTTTAGTACTAAATAATTGTTCCAAAACATCTGGATAAAACTCTGGATGAAATAATAATATAATTTATTTTTCCTAAAAATAAATAATTGTAAGGACAAAAACAGCCCTGTTTTAGCTATCGAATTTCACTAACAGATGACTTAATATTGGGAAGATTTCTTGTTCTACAATCTGCAATATTTTTGAGTTACCAATAGGTGGCATTATAAGATAAGGCAGATGAAGTCACCACCATAGAACAAACCAATGAAGAAAACCTAAGTAAGGAACATTTAGAAATAAAAAGATGATTTTTGCATTTAAATCTTAGTCTAAGTCTAGCTAGATCAAGTAAAATATTTGTCCAGAGAAACATTCTAAGATATGAGGAAATGTACAATTTCTTTCTGAAATTAACTTTAATATTTGTCAATATTAAGATTCCCTTTACCGTGGTTGATTTAACTTTGTAGCAAGGATTACGTTATTTAGAGCTCTGTATGGAATTTTATCAATTTGTAACATTTTCAGCTTTTTAAAATGTGGAGTTATCAAATGAACATGCACAACATATACACACATACAAACACGTTGTACATGAACATTGTTGAAGATGACCTTGGCAGTTTTGACATTCAAAATGACTTACGAGCTCAGAGATTCAGGCAGAAAAATGCTTTACTTAGTCATCCATTTCTGTAGAGCAGATTTTCTTTCTTTCATCTATAATTATGGGAAAAATGTTTTCTAGATTCAGGTTTGCCCCAATCTATTTTCTACATCTTCCTTCTTCACATATTTATTTAATTGTAATTGTCCTTTAACCAATCAGCTTTGCTAATTAAATTTATTTTATTTCACAAAAAAAGTGATCAATTCTATGAATTGGCTACATATTTTTGAAATTTTTTTCTTGTCTATATATAGCTATTCTTGTCTATAAATATTTCTTGTCTATATATAGCAGTAATTATATTTAACTGAAAAGAATATAAGCAAAACATACTTTTTGCTGTGGACACAGACAGCTATCTGCTTATAAAACAATCCCGAAGAAGAAAACTCCACCTCATTCACGAGGAATAACTGATGTAGATGTAACCTTAGATCCAAGAACACTATGAGATTTTGTCCCATGATCTCTGGTTATAGGAAAGTTTTATAAATCTATCTATATATCTATATAGAGAGATATACATTCATATATATCTTACTATGAATTTTGAGATAACTTCCTTTTTTATTTTTCATTTAAGAAAATTCACATGAGAGAAAAATGTTAAAACAACTTAATTAAGTTGTCTTAAACTTCTAAAAATATCTTCTATTTCTTTATATAAAGGCACTGTTAAAAAGGGAAATTTTCATCCAATTTTGGAAAGACATAACAGAGTGTTAGATCTAGTATGCTTTTGTATTCCTAGTTCTTCAGGCACTGGGTCCTGGGAGATTACTCCCCTGGGAACTTGAATTAAGGTGACTGGAGTGACCATTTTGGCTAGTTCCCTTCATCTGTGACACCTGTCATCAGGGGTGTCGCTTTGTTCTGGAAGCAAGAAAGAAAAAATAAAAATGGATCTTCTGTATAAATAGCTTCCATTTGTCTAGTCCTGTCCTACATGCCTTAATGTAAGCAGCTATTTAAGGGTAGATAATATTTTGTCTTTTCGTTTGTTTATTTGCTTTTCTTTACCTTTTAGAGAACTTTTTTTTAAATTACATCCTTGACATTTAGCACATTGCCTGGAAAACAGATGTGATTAATTAATATGTAAATTAATGAATAAATGCTTACACTCCCATAATTTCGTTGTTGTTGTTATTGGTATTGGTGTTTTTTATGTGTCCCAAACCCACCAGAATTGGATTCTAATCCTGGATTTGCTACATACTACTGTGTAGCTTTGAGTAACTAACTTATCTCAGAATTTTAGCTTCCTTATTTATAAAGTGAGGCGATTGATACCTATCTTATAGGGTTGTTGAGCAGACTCAATAGAACTGAAATGCCTGGTATAGCAACTGGCACACAAATGTTCATTAAATGCTGTTTCTTGTAATTTATGTTATTTTTCCTAAAAATAACTTCATGAGGTATAATACATAATATAAAATGAAATAGAGCTTCAACGAAGGTAGTAAATTTGTCCAAGTATGCAAATGCAGAAGATGGAAATTGGGATTCAAATCTTGACTATTCAGTGTATTCATGTAACCTCTAGTCTTTATTAACTAGGAATGCTGTTTTGCTTTAGCATTAAAAAATCAAGGCATGGCATATTTATTGTCATTGAATCTTATAATTTTTTTCATACAACACAGATATATAACCCAGGAAAGGAAACAGTATAAAGGTACAGCTTGTGGAGTAAAGTCACGCATCACATTGTCTGGATTAAAAACTGGGTTGCTACTTATTTGTTGTGAATTTAGCTAAGTCACTCACTTTCTGAGCCTTTATACTATAATCTGCAAAATAGGAGTGATTAATGTTCTCATTTCATAGGGAAGTTTTGAGAATTCTGTAAAACATGTATAGTTCCAAGCACATCAGTGCTCAATAAATATTTTAAATATTATGATTATTATTGGGAACAGAAATGTGAATAACAAATGATAGATACTATGAAAATATTCTCAAATACATTTATAAATAAAAACTGTGTTCATTTTTATAAATAATTTTGCATATTTTAATATATTATTCTTAAAAAGTTGCTCCAGGCCTTGCAGATAAGGCCACCATTCATAGACTGTATATATACCAAAGCCCCAGGTTCAAGACCCAGGAGAAATAACCAAGATGAACTAAGTGAAGTAAATAAATGTTTTTTCCTTCTCTCTCTTCCTACATTTGTACCTACTCACCCTCATTCCAGCCAGCAGGTTTCTTTTAAAAATTAAAAAAAATAGACCCCTCCAAAAAATGCTCCCTACTTTCTGTTACAACCTACCTGGCTTATTGAAAATTCAAGCCAAGGTAGAATATTTTTAATGTTGTGTAGCTTAAGTCCATAGCTAACATCTTTTAATCCAATAACTTAATGTACATTCCTTGAATATATTTAATGCAGGTAAACTTATGTAAACTAAAATTATATCACCTTTGTTTACTGGTGTGTAAGACAACCATTAGGCAAACCAATCTAGAGAATGCTGAAAGATTTAAAGTTTAGGACTCAAAATAAGTGTGAGTCAGAAAAAAATGTAGATGTGCTAATAAAGACAAGACAATTTGGAAATTACAGATCCACAGTCATTCGATCCAGCAATCCCACTTGTAGGCATATACCCAGGCAATATAAAAATGTTAATCGGAAAAAAAAAATTGCACTCCTTGCCCATTCTAGTGGAGCAGCAGTTAGGTCAATTGCCTCCAAAGGAAGAAGTCGCATACTCTTGGGTTTGGAGTCCCAGGCTCAAGGGGAACAAACAGTGTGAACAACTAAGTGAAAAATAGAGTGCTTATTCCTCCTCTTTCTTCCTGCCTGTCTACAACTGCCTTCATTCCTGCCTGCACTTTTTCATATATATCTATATCTATATCTATATAGATATATGTGTGTGTGTGTGTGTGCATGTGTGTATGTGTGTGTGCACCCCTATCTTCATAGCAGGACAATTCACAATACTCAATATGGGAACAATCTAAGCGATCAATAGATGACTGGATATAGTGATAAAGAAGTTGTGGAATTTCATGCATCTGTTAAAAAGGACAAAATAGTACTCTTTGCAACAATCTGGATGGAACGAGAGTGGATCATGTTAAGCAAAATCAGCCATAAAGAAATAAAAGAAGTAGAGGATGATTTTACTCATATGTGTGATATAAAGAAACAAAACAAATGAGGGGAAAGTTCCCAAGACCATTCACAAGAATGAAGTTATCAGGGGTTTTAGGGTTTATATGGGAGAAAAGGAAAGAAGGAATAAGGTAGTGGGTCTGGTGTGAAATACTAACAGACTGAGGTGTGATTTCAATATCCTAAAATGAATATAACCATGTAAACAAAAGAAGTCATAAAATTTTATTAAAAAAGAAGTAATAGATCCATCTTATGTAATCATGAACTTTAAAAAAGTTTTCCTTAATAATATTTATATTTCTAGATGATGAATAGACATAATAGAATGAACATTTAAAATATAAACAATCATTTAGTGAACATAATTTTGGAAGTATTTTTTTTTATGAAAGGTTTTGTGAAAGGAAAAAACTCAATGAATTAAAAAATAATTTAAAAAATAGGGCAGATTTCTTGGTTGTCCAAATGATCTTACAGTGCAATTCCATTATGACTATGCCGCTGGAAATCAAAGTTGTAGTCAGGAAGCCTAGAGATGAAAAAATAAAAATATCTTCATCAGAAATAAATTAGTGAGTTAACAGAAAAAACAGCTGTATACACTTCATGGGTGGCAATTATAAATACTTTGTAATATGTATTCAAGTTAAAACTGTAAATGTGCAAAGGAAGTGGATTAGATTAAGATGTTCAATATAGGAAAGAGTTTGAGGGTAGACTCACTTCTCTTTGCAATGTACTAAAATACTTAACTGATTCTTTTATTTACAACTCAGAGTAATAATTTAAAAATATAAGACACAGGTATGAATCTAATGTGTTTTTTCAAATAAAGTTCCTAAATTTTCTACTCAAAATAGTAATATTAATCAGGCAGTATCCATTCAGGCAGTATCTGTTCTGTTTTCTGTTTTATTCTGGCAATTTTTGTTCTTTAAATTCTTTCAGAAGTACAAACACTGAAGACATCCCAGCTATATCGCACTCTGTCTTACATTGGTCAGACAAAGGATTATCTGTTAAGACAACCTAGACAATGCTTCCTAGGGAGCAAGTTCACCTTCTTTCCTTTGTGTACATATATTGACCATGGTATCAGATACTAACAGCAGTCTCCTTTTCACTTGGAGCTTCCTGGTGTCTCTAGGAAGAATTACAAAGTAGAAGTCTGCAAATATTCTCAGAACAATAATAATACATAAAGATTTTGAAGATAATGTTACATTTTTTTCTCTCATGGCTATAATATTAATGCATTAATTGTGAGTAAAATCCTATATTTGAAGTCTCTTTACTAACAGCATATCAAGTCTATTTTCCTAGAGCGAGTAAGTGATGATTATCACATAACAAATGGCCATGTAGCCATGGTTTGTGAGGTATTATTTCTCAAAAGTTGCCTGGCATAGAACTGTAAGGACTGTTGAGAGTTGCTGCTTGATTACGAGAGTAAATCTGTGAAACATTGCTTTCTGTTTAAGTTTTCTCTTCCTTGCCCCTTCATCTTTAGAAGATTGAACATTTTACTCACATCAGTAATGCACCATTACAATAAATTAGCTTCTTAAAGTGAAGAAAAATGTCTTAATAATGGTAGAAGGTATAAATTGTTAGTGAAAGCTGAACTGGTGATGAACCTGATGTATTATATACACATTGTGGATTTACGATTATGTACAGCTTTAACCTATACAAAGCTATGATGCAATGTTCCTCCAATAAAATAATTTAATATAAAAATAATGGCAGCTGTTAAAATTATATTTAACTACTTAAATAGCAATTTATAGGTGTAATGAAAATATTTCCTATTAATTTATTATACTGCATTTATTTACATCTATGTAGAATGTGATAACTATTTGTAACCATTCTATATCTTTAAGTCCAAGCTATTTATGATGCTACAACTCTATCTGGATGGCAGAAACTCTGATTTACTAGTTAAATGGCTTAATTCATATCATGGGAGTTAGCCTTTTTTTACACATGTAGAAAACACTAGAAAATTACAATGTTTGTGCTACTATCAGAATTTATTCATTTGTTTTGCCTCCTGAAGGATGAACCTGGTTCTGCCCCTCACCAAAATATTGTGTGTTTCACATTTTTTTTCACTTTCACATCTTCCTCAGTTGATACTATATTTATTTTGTTAAAAACTAGGGCGCTCCAAGGTTCATCTACCAAGGTTCTCCATTAAATGCCTTCCATCATCTTATACACTTAAGTCAAAAAGGGGCATATTTCTATTAGTCAATAAAATGTAGTCAATAAAATGGAAACATGGGGGAGTGGTAATAGAGCAGAAGAGATGGATGACAGCGAAGTATAAAGAAAGACAAAGCACTGTTAGCAAGGGTTGAGTCAAATCTTTCATAGTTTATGTTAATAAGGAATGATGCATCCTTCCAACTTTTCTGGATTCCATGAGGAGATAATTTTCTAAACATACTTCTAGAAACTTTACATTGTTTTTAATTATCATGCCCATATTAGTAGGAATGATTTATCTGATTGATAAACAGCTGACACATTATACTAAGTTCCTTTCTCCTTTATAGGAATAGATCTACTGCAGTAAGACATTAAGATGTTCTGCCCCTACAGGAAAGGGAGCCTATCCTGATTCACTGCTGCTATGAATTAATGAATTTGGTTGTCTGATTCTAAGGTTTATTATTAATATGTATACCTGAATAACAACATAACTAAAGTGGCATTTTTCAACTTATATTCTATTAATAATAAAGGTGATATTTTGGTTCTCTACCTCCCTCCCCTGTGTTTTATTTATCAGATTTGTTCAGAAATCTGTGAGCCCCTAGGAAAACTCAAGTATACAAGAAAATGTGATTCAATAAATCAAATGAATAGCAAATTTTATGATTACCTTTAATCACTATTCAATTTAAAAACCCAAAGAACAAATTTTAACTTTCCTATCTTCAGAAATAACAAAAGAAAATGTTATTGCCTATACTCAAAATGCTTAGAGAATTCAAGCAAACATTAATTCTGAATTTCTGATCACTCTGTAATTATTCTTTGTATTTTTATTTGTTTTGAGTTGTATTTTCACAGGTAAATATGGTACAGTAAACTATATTTGGTTTAAAATATTCCATTGATAATGAATGTTTTCTGACTTCCTTTATATAAAAAGAGAAGCTAATTCTAATATTTGGTTTCAATGTAGATAATATATTCGTCCAAATTCTTCAAAATAAATTTTAATTAAAAAAATAAATATATATCAGAATATTTTTGACAGAGCAGTATTGGGAAATCAGATAACCCTATATATGTGCTCAAGTTCCATTAAGATTGCAACTGACTCTTTCAAATGATGATAATTAGGGAAAAAGAGCCTCTGCTAGAGAAAAAAAATGTTTCTGTGACAAGATGTGAGCAATACAATTTGATATTATTAGAAATTGTCGATACAGTAATGTTGACAGTAACCTTTTCAGGAATGGACTGACTGGCTGAGAAATCATAAAAAGAAATAAAATAATCACATGAATCATCAGCTAGAAAGAGGAAATTTATTCATTAAGAGTAAAGTCAGTATCTATTTCTGTTCAACCATCAGATACCCCGCTTTGGCTTTTTGAGCTTATGGGTGTTTCAAGCAGGCTTGTGTGAGAAAAGTTACCCCCAATAGTTCACTTACAAATTTTGAAAGCTGTGTCAAAGAGTCTTATGAATATCCACTTTCTAGATTAGTCTAGGACTGCTTTGTCTTTTAGTTGATATCTGATAAAGGACGGCAACATTTGAAAGACATTGTCCCAAAGAATAGCCTAGAGATGGTGCATCTGCTTCTTAATCTCATAAATCTGTGTAATTCTCTTCTTAAATTAGTTAATATATTTTAATTCATGGGATAAAGATCACTGAACAAAGATATAAGATAACTTGATTCTAACCCTGGCTGTGTTATTGGAGCTATATAATCTTGGATCAACTACTTAAATCGTTGTGTCTGAATTTGCACACATATAAAATATGAGAAAGAATTTTTTCAGATTCTTCCATTTTGAAATGCTAATTCTATTATTTCTTTTGGTACAAAAAAGAATGGAAATGAAACAAAAATAAAAAATTACCCATGGGAATATAGGAGTACATTTCTTCCACTGATCAGATTAATAACATAGCATTAAAACTGGATTCCACATAAGATGCAATACCTCTATTTGGTTTTATATACATATACACATACACACACACATACACACACACACACAAACATATATATATATATAAAATGCAGGAGATTTTACAGGTATATAACATTTGGAGGATGTGTGCAGGAACTCAGAATTTGTCACTATTTATATTTTACTTCTGACTTAAATTTTATCTGTAGTTTTTATTCTAATGGAAATTAAAGTACCCACCCTGTTGGTGACAGTTATAATTTAATTTTACCTTTTATACATTATGTTAGAGTTTGAGGAACTCTGCACTAAGATATATCCTTGCTGCAAAGATGGTTTACAACATTGCTGCTGGGGGGCTTTTACAAGTTCTGATGTAGAGACTGTACCACAGATCTAGAATCTCTGGGGGAAGAGTCCTGGACAAGTGTTTTTAAGATATACCCAGGAGACTTCAGCATGTAACCAATGTTGAACACCATTGATTTAGCAACTTCTCCACTTTAATAGATGAGCACTGCATATCACAAGATACCAAGAAATCAAAACAAAAGCTATAATATGGTAACCAGCTATTCATTGTGTGTTATACAATGCTGATAAGGGAGGACAGTAAATTAAAAGGAAATTGCATAGGCTGGAGAGAGGCATGCCTCATATAAGCCTTTGTGTGTACAACTTAGAATTGGACTGTCAATAAAATAATTTAAGATTCTATCCCAAAAAAGAAATCCTTGTCTTTTTATTTCAATTAGATCACCCTTGGGCTCGTGGATATTCGTATCCTGTTGAGAGCTCCAGGTTAATTTCTTCAACTAATATTAGCCCTAAAGACATACTTTCTTTCAATATGCCTAGATCACCCATTGCTTTTCTCTTTCACTTTGTCTTTGCTATCAATTTTTAAAAACCATAACCCATTATCTTGAAAAATTATTTTTGAAGAGAAATAAGGTATGTTGATAGTGCAACTGAGATATTTCTTTAAATTATTTATGTAAATTGAAGACTCTATCCAGAGAAAAGAAAAGTAACAAAGTTATAAGAAATGTTTATAACTAGCAGTCGTGGAAATATTAAGAATGAGCATATTCATACTGGATTTACAAGTCATAAAGTTTTTGTGCCTGCATTGAGTGATCTAGCTTTATTTTTTTTTGATAAGTGGCTGTCCAATTCTAACATTTGCTGAAGACTTTATTCTTACATTTTATGCTCTTGGTTCTTTGTCATAAATTAACGGCCCATATAGGTGTTGTTTTAAATATGGATTCCACTGATCAGTTTGTGTTTTTTCTGATATCATGCGGTTTTGGTGATAATATCTCTGTAATATAATTTGAAGTCTGTGGAGTGTAATTTCTACATTTTTTGACTAGTTGAGGTCTTCTTTGACTCCATATAAACTTTAATATGGTCTATTCAAATTTCCTTGGAAAATGTCCCTGGGATTTAATAGGATTTGTTATATGTGTGTGTGTGTGTGTGTGTGTGTGTATACATATATATTGCTTTGGGCAAAATGGTCATTTTAACTATGTTAATTCTTCTGATCCATTGGCACAGTATATTCTTACATCTCTTTGTATCTTCTATCAATGTCTTGTAATTTTCTATGTACAGGTATTTCATTTCCTTTATTAAGTTTGCCCCCAGGTATTTTATCATTTTTGGTGCTACTGTGAATGGGAGTTTTCTCTTGATTTCTCTTTTCTCTCATCATTGTTTGTATATAGAAATGTTATTTATTGTTGTGTATTTATTTTATATATTATGACATTGTTGCACTCATTTATTGTTTCAAATAGAGTTTTTGTGGAGTCTTTTGTTTTTTTGGTGTAATATTTTGCCATTTTCAAATAGTGACATTTTATTTTTCTTTACCAATTTGGACTCCTTTACTGACCTTTTGTTGCCATATTGCTCTGGGCAATCATTCTAGAACTACTTTGAATAGTGGTAGTAAAAGTGGGCTTCCTTGTTCTGTTCCATGTTTTAGGGGCAAAAGACAAATTTCAACAAAACAAAATTTACGGAATTTAAGGCTGTGGTTACTGTCAGCTTATGGGGGAAGAGAGAGGGAATAAGGGAAAGAAGGAATTGACAAGATTGCACTAAAGGGCATTAGAATTCTGGTGGTGGGTGTGGTGTGAAATACATATTGACAGAATTGGAGAATTAATAAAGCAAATAGTAATGCAAAAGTAGTAACCTATAAAGCAACAATAGGTATTTTATACAAATATTCGCAACATATATTAAAACAGAGTATAATATGAAATGAGAATGTTTAACCAGAGTAATGGGCTTGGGCATGGACAAGGTAGTTTTCTTGAGGAAGTAGCAATATGAAGAGGCAAAAATTAGGTGTGGAGGGATTATAAAAGTAGCCTGTGGAAAGGCTCTAAAAAGGAGGCAACTTGTGTATGTTGTAGGAATTACAACAAAGCCATTGTGGTTATAGCAGAATGCCAAATGAGGGAATTGGGTGCAAAAGGAACAGGAAAGGCAGATAATAGGGGACTTATAGGACTCCAGACTTGGGTATTTACCTTGGAATTTATAGGAAGCCATTGAGAGTTTCAGAAGAATGACTTCAGACTTAACTTCTACAGTTGCTATCTGGGAAAAGGTTTGGGAGGGACAGGAATGAATTAGGAAAAGTCAATTAAATATATTTCAGAGAAGAGGTTAAAGTGGCTTGCACAAGGAAAATAACTATGATACACTCAAGATATAACAGATAACAATGCAATTTAAATCACTAGTCTATACTGTTTTCTAAGTTCTCAATATTAATTTTTTTCTATTGGACTTTTTTTTAACCCCCATCTCAGGACTCATGATTAATAAATCAGCTTAAATCTCCTGTTTTCAAGGTCATCACTATTCCTGCATCTAAAGAACATTCTTATCTCCTCTATTCTCTGTCTCATTCACTCATTCAGTAAATATTTATCAAGCATATACTCTAGGCGTGGTGGTAGAAAAATTGGGCAAAAGGGGTCATATGTAGTAGAAGGGTAGACTCAGACTATTGATGAACTTAATGTATTATATATGGATGTAGATATGAATAATGCACACCTGAAACCTACATAATGTTATGAAGCAATACTTCTTCAATAACTTTTAATTGTGTGTAAAAATAGATAACCTTCTATAGTTCAAATGCGTCAAAAATGAGGATAAAATTATGAATGTTAATTAATTAATATAAATATTATGTTTGCAAAGTATTTTCAATAACACGGTCAATGCTTATTTAATAATATTAAGCTCAATCAACTTCCAGATAGTGACTTGATAGGATGCACTTTCGGATCGCTCCCCATAGACACCGATAAAAACAAACAAAATCACGTGTTTTCCTGAGACAAACACTAAGAAATGACTGGCACTTCAGCTGGAGACAAAACAGCTGAAGACTAATGGTGGGTGAGGACACCCAGTGGGGTTCTCAACTAAACCGCAGATTTGGATTTAGGACAGAGGATAGGAGTCTCCAGACACATGATGGGGTAGAGGCTAAGGATTTCAGCACCAGCTGGGGAGATAGCGAGAAGCTGAGACTCAGAGCCACAGAGGGTCGACTTGCCAGCAGGTGAAAGGAGAGCCAGAGCACCAGAAACTGAGCTAAAGTCCTCACGGTGAAATGCACTGGGAAGAGCCATAGTCAGAAATCAGCCAAATCAAACTCCTCCCACAACCATTTCACGCCAAAGCCCGAAGTCCATTAAGCAGAAATGAGGCATGCTGCATATCTGCACACAGAAAATCCTACCCATCAGATGCCCCACCCCCTAGTGAGAAGGCAGTCCCAAATCTCAACACTACCTGCTATGCCACCTTGTGGGTAGAGGTGAAACTGCAGAATGGTTGCCAATCCTGGGCAAGTCTAACCTACACAAGACCAGGGAAACCGAACCCTCAGAAATATAAACAGAATGCCAAATAGAGCAAAGGTACAGAGAAATATACATGAAATTATGGATGCAATCAAAAACCCAGGGGAAAATCTGAATACAGTAGATGTATGTAAATTACCTGAAGAAGAATTTAGCATACCACTCATTAACATACTCATGGGAATCCAGAAATCAGTAGAGGAAGTAAATGAGAATGTCAGGAAGCAAAGAGAAGAATTAAAACTAGACATCAAACAGGTAAGAGACACAACAGGTAAATTAAAGAACTCAATAGAGGCACTATACAATAGAATGGATGAAGCTTCCAATAGAATGAGTCGTCTGGAAGACAGGACAGAGGAGCTCAATCAGCAAACCAGCAAAGAGATAAAAAATAAAATAAAATAATCGAAGACAGCATTGGCGACCTCTCGGATAACATCAAAAGGAACAACAGTCACATCATAGGGGCCCCAGGGAAGAGAGAGAAAAGAGGGCAGAAACCACATTTAAAAATATAATTGATGAGAGCTTTCTTCAAATTTGAAGAATGAAGCAAGTCACTGGATCCAAGCAGCTCAAAGAGTTTCTAATAAAAGAAACACCAACAGAAATACGCCTGGACTTATGTCACAAAAATGTCAAAAATACAAGATAAAGAAAGACTATGAAAAGCAACCAGAGAAAAACATGTCACATACAGAGGAGCCCCCATAAGATTGTCAGCGGATATCTCAAATGAAACTCTACAGGCCAGAAGAGAATGTCATAATATATTCAAAGTGCTAAAAGAAAAAGGAGTTTCCACCTAGGATACTATATCCGGCAAGATTACCATTCAGAACTAAAGGAATGATAAAAACCTTTTCTGACAAGCAAAAGTTAATGGAGTTCATCACCATAAAACCAGCTTTGCAAAAAATATTAAAGAATGCTCTATAAACCATAAAGAAACCACAGAGAAAACAATAAGATGTCAAATATTAAAAGTGGGGAGGAGATGAAGAGAGCAAAATGTCAATAGATAGAATAAGTGGAATACTAATATACTTTCAAATAAAATTACTAACAGAACTGTGAATGCTAACATCGGGGTAACTTTGAAGTATATCTCCAGGGAGAAAGTGAAGAAAACAAAAGATGAAATCAATCAAACATAACTGCACCCATCCAACCTAAAAAGGGAAAGAGAACAAAATCATCATGTGAGCAACCTACAAAAGACAAAATATAAAATGACACTAAGCAGCTACATATCAATAATTACTGTAAACTTTAATGGACTGACCTCACCAGTCAAATTATGCAGAGTAGCTGAACACATTAAAAAGCATAATCCAACCTTCTGCCGCATTCAGGAAACCCACCTTCTTCCAAAAGATAAACAAGCACTAAAAGTCAATGTCTGGAAGACAATCCTATAGTCGAATGACAACCACAAAAGAGTAGGAACAGCTATACTCATATAAGATAACACTGACTTCCATCTAAAAAGCATAAAAAAGACATACATGTACACTATATAATGATTAAAGGATCAATCCAGCAGGAAGATATTCTGGTTATTAACAAACATGCACCAAATGAAGGAACATCAAAATATATCGAGCAAATATTATTATACCCAAAGAGAGACATTGACAGCAATGCAATAATAGTGGGGGATTTAACATTCCACTTGCAACAATGGACAGATCAATAGGTCAAGAATTAACAGGGAGTCACTTTAAATGACCATCTGGAACAGATAGGTCCAATAGACTTATACCAATCACTTCACCCAACAACTACAATTTTCACTTTCTTCTCAATCGCTCATGGAACATTCTGAAGTATAGATCATATACTGGGATGCAAAACATCACTCAACAAAGTTACAAGGATTGCAGTCATACTAAGTAAGCATATTCTCTGACCACAATAGCCTAAAATGGAAATCAACCACAAAAAGAAAGCTGAAAGACCCCAAACCAATCAGAAACTCAACAGTATGCTCCTGAAGGACTCGGGTAAAAGAGTAAATTGAAGAGGAACTTAAAAACCAAACCACTTAGAGACAAATGCGAATGAGGACAAGAACTACCAGAATATATGGAATGCAGCAAAAACTATACTAAGGGGAAATTTCATTGCAATCCAGGCCTCTCTCAAGAAACAAGAAGAATTACAAATAAGCATCTTAACTGTACATTGAAAACAACTAGAGAAAGAACAATAATTAAGGCCAAAAGTCAGCAGAAGTATGGAAATAATAAAAATTTGAGCAGAAATAAATTAGAAAACAAAGACAATCCAGAAGATCAATGAAACTAAAAGTTGATTCTTTGAAAAAATAAACAAAATTGACAAGCCATTTGCTAGACTCACAAAGAAAAAAGGGAGAAAACCCTCATAACTAGAATTACAAATGAAAGGGGAAAAGTTACAACAGATACCACGGAAATTCAAAACATCAAAGGGGACTACAATGAACAGTTCTGCGCCACAAAATGGACAACCTTGAGGACATGGACAGATTTCTAGAAAAGTATAGTCTACCAAGACTGAACTCAGAAAAACTGGAAAACCTTACAAGAATAATCACTAGTAAAGAAATTGAAGAAGTAATCAAGGACCTCCCTCAAAACAAATGCCCAGGACCAGATGACTTCTCCAATGAGATCTATCAAACCTTCAGAGAAGAATTAACACCTAATCTTCTCAAGATCCTCGATATATTGAAGGAGGGAACTCTTCCAAATATTTGTTATGATACTAACATTACACTGATACCAAAAGCTGACAGAGATCTCACTGATAAAGAAAACCATAGAATGATATCTCTAAAGAACATAGATGCAAAAATTCTCAACAAAATATTAGCAAAACAAATTCAACAATGCATCAAAAAGATCACCCATCATAACCAAGTGGCATTCATCCCAGGGATGAAAGGATGGTTCAAAATACATAAATTTATTAATTTCATACACTATATCAACAAGAGCAAAGAGAAAAAAACAAGTGATCATATCAATAGATACAGAGAAAGCTTTTGACAAGATTCAATACCCATTTATGACAAAAATCCTCCATAAATGGCAATAGAAGGTTCATACCTCAACATAATAAAGACCATATATGAAAAACCCACAGCTAACATCATAGTCAATGGTGAAAAGTTGCAAGTATTTCCTCTTAGGTCAGGAATAAGGCAAGGTTGTCCACTCTCACCACTGCTATTTAATATTGCAATGGAAGTCTTAGCCAGAGCAATTAAGCAAGAAAAGGAAATAAAAGAAATTGAAGTTGGAAAGAAGGAAGTAAAACTCTCATTATTTGCTGGTGACATGGTTATATATATTGAAAATTCCCAAAGCTCTATCAAAAAAAAAAAATAACTTCTAGAACTCATCAATGAATACAATAAAGTGGTGGGCCAGAAATCAAATTATGAAAATCCATTGCATTCTTATATGCAACAACACGCTAGAAGAAAATAAAATCACAAAAACCGTACTTTTTAAAATAGAAGTTACATGAATGAAACACCTGGGCCAGTACCTAACGAAGTAAGTAAAAGATCTATACAATGAAAAGTACAAGTCCTTCCTAAAAGAAATAGAGGACACAAAGAAATGCAAAGACATCTCCTGCCCAAGACTGGGAGGAATCAATATCATTAAAATGCTCATTGAGCATAAACTTTTAGATATACAAGATAAATGTGTACTAAATATCCACTGCACAATATTGTGCCTGTGGTAAACAATGTTGCATTACATAGTTAAATATTTGTTATGGAGTTATATCTCATGTTAAATGTATTTATCACAGTAAAAAATATTAAAAATTATAAACAGCACATATGCAAAACGTGCATGAATTACATCACAAAGGCATATAATTTTAGGTGGAGCTAATGTCTTTTACCAATATTCCATGAGCCATTCTTATAGTCTAAAAATTGTTGTTTTCTTTACCTTAATGGTATTTCTTTACTTTCTTAATACTCTGAGGAATCAACTGTCAAAACCACGTGTCTTTAACTGGAATGAACCTTTGAACATCCAGGTTTTGTTACTAAAATGGATTCCTAAATCTTCTGCCTTGCTCATATATGTATTTCTGGTGCTTAACACAGTTACATCATGTAGCAGGTGTTTAAAAACTTCTTATGAATCAATGGAAAAAAAGTTTATCTCCAATTTAAAGAGTGGGCAAACTGGTTGGTTACTGATTCAAATAGACTAGTAGCAATGGTAAAGATCATGAAGTATTTCCCTGCCTAAATTATTTATAAAAAGACTTATTAAAAGTACTGAACTTTCTCTCCTTTGAAAATTTTCTAAATATTTTGTGCATGATCAGCAAGTTTAAAGAATGTTTGAAGTATCTTCCCCCTATACGTTATCTAGCCTTGGTTCTATGGAATAACCAATATCTTATTACTGTTTAAAGTGCTGTGGTATAAATTATTCTCCTTTTATGATTCTCTGCTTCTTTTTTCCAGTTGTTTACTGCTTTTTTATTCTATGAATATTTAGATCTATAGTTTCGTCTATTATTGAATACCAATTAGAAATTATGCATATGTAGAAAACTGCACTTATACAGTTGTCTTTAAATTCTCTTAAAACATAATGTGTACATTAGAAAATATTATTCATGTACCTACTTTTATGAATAATCTGTCTATTGAAAAGAAAGCTTGGTGTCCTATATCATAAAAAATGTTTTCAAATTATAACAATAGTAAATGAAAATGTTTGAATTACTGTACAGTCTGTATTTCACAGCAAAATCCAGACTTACCTTCTAGTTTATAAACTGAAGCTTAGAATCATGGTATAGAACTTAATAAAATAATATACATTTGTGGTAATAGAAATTTAAATATAATTATTGTAAACTTACTCATTTTTCATTGTGGCAAATACAAGATGGAGTTACATAGAACTGGAATAATTAGGGAGAATATTAATATCTTTTTTATATTGTCTAACTCTTAAATTAATAAACAGAGAGTCAAAGTAGTTGTTTTCTAAGGGCAACTTAATGCACCCAAGTAAAGCAAAGATAATTATTTGGAGATATTGAAGACAACTAATCTGATTATGTTCTTTTCACACAATTTATAAAATTTATACCCAAAGGACTGAAGAGAACAATACATTTTGTATAGCTAGGATTTCCATATAGCAGAAGCTAAACCTGACTGTCAGAGCTTTATTTAATTTGTTTCATATTGTAGAAGTTTCCAAAAATATTGTGTATAATTTTCCACTTAGTTGCATTTGTCATGCTATCATCTAATCTTTACTAGTGATTCAGAATCATCATTTCATACTTGAAAATGTAGTTTTGGCTATAGTCTTAACAATGTAATAACCTCGATAGTGCTTTTGGAGGCCTTCCTTGCTAGAAAAGGACCCCAATGTGAGCTTTCATTTTAATCTCTTGCTTCTTTATATAGGGGTATCACAAATGAACATATTAAGAAGTATTGCGTAACTGTCTTTATGTACATTAGTGTATTGAACACTAAAATCAAGTGGTTTTTTTATTCCTCATATTTTTTTTTCATTTTTTGACTTGGTGTGGGATCCAGAACATTGTTCTTATTTCTTCATCTTTCCTTTACAAAACAGATCACAGACATCTTCAATTCACATATAATGATCTTAGCTGCATATTTATTATTAGAATATAAGAAAATTAGCTATCGCCATTTCAAGAATTTGTGAAATTGTGCTCTGCTGGAGGATATATCTCAAGAATGACAAATTCATCATCACTATCTGTTGACAGCACTCTTGCTGATGAAACAAGCATACCTCATTTTTCTCCCAGCCTTTCAAAATATTTTACTTCTGATAGAATCCCAAGCAAAGATAGATTAAAATGTCTATCAGAATGAAAACCTTGTAATATCCCTTCAGAATGCATCAACTTTCTGAAGAAGTTTCATCTGTCATACTATATAATATTCTGAAAAGCACCCAGTTTCATAGGACCAGTGAAGTAACATTCTTGGAATAGAGAGGTAATAAAAAGAAAGAGTCTCTGGAGCACTAACCTTGTTTTATTGAAGTGAGTTGTCATCAAGCTCAATGAGAAAATCTATTGCTTGTATACTTGCTAAAAAATACCCCATCCTCTAAATCATGATTTGGTAAGTTTAAGGTGAAATCCAATATATTTGCATATTTAGTCAAGATTTAAGATAATTTTGTTACAAGTGGTCCACAAGTGACATATTGAGAAATAATGTCTTAACCAGTATTCAACCCTAGTTGTGCATTAGAAGTCAAAGATATTAGAAAAAGCTAGTGTTTGTTCCTTACCCCAACCAATTAAATAGAATATCTTGGGGCGAGGCACATGCATTCATACATTAATTTTTTAATTTTTTCTCCAAGTGATTTCAAATTGTAGCTGAAATTGAGAACTGAGAGCATAAAGGTAGATGTTTTCTTATTCTGAAGCACACGAAAGAGAATGAATGTAAAGAAACAAAACAAAGGAACAAAGAAAACAATGGTTAGGGTGAGTGAAAAGAATAAAGTGGGTCAGTTGAACAGTGGTAAATGGAAACTGACTTTGGTGCTGATCATGATGTAGTCTATAGAAGTAGAATTAAAATGCTGTACACTTGAATCTTATACAATGTGATGAATCAATGTTACATCAATAAAAATTATTTTTAAAAAGTTAGACGAAAAATATTTTTTTCTCTCCATGCAGTGACTCATGCTTTCATATTGAGAAACCAAGTATAATGCCGTGGGCATTTCTAGGCTGATTACATTTTTCTAATTTTAATTCTTGGAATCTTACAGGGTTAAGTTGTAAAGATCTATACTGCAAATGATTCCAGCAGAATCACGTTGCTACACAGAAAGTTGCATAAAACGTCCCCCAAATAATCGTAATGATATACTTCCCAGCCCATGTAGCATTCTGAGTATCACTGGGTGATGTGCTTCATATTATATATTCAGAATCTTGTCTTAAACCTATCACTAGGCAGGAGTACTACAGAGAGCTTTACACAAGTAACTTACTGTTCAACAGTGAATTAGCTATGCTGCCGATGCGCCCTCTTTCAAATATTTTATTTTGGTTTCATTTGTTTACATTACTTCATGATATTTCAGGATAGTTAATTCACACCTCAATGTATATATCACATCAAACCCACCAGCAGAGTTTTAGTGCACCTTACCACTTTCATTTTCACTCTCAACCATAGGTTCCATTTCTCTCACAACCCCCAACACAGTCTTTTATTCTGCCAGTCATGTTGTGTTTTGTTGGTTTGTTCCTGTCTCTCTCTCACACACACACATTCCACATAGGAAAAACATGATACTTTTTCTGCTTCTTTTTTACTTATATCACTTTGCATATTCACTTCAAGTTCCACCCAAGTTGTCAAGAAAAGCACAATTTTATCTTTTGTAATAACTGAGTTGAATTTTATTGAGTATATATATCACAAATTCATTATCCAGTCATTTATCCAAGAGCATTTGGGTTGCTTCCATGTCTTAGATTTTGTAAGATGTGCTGTTCTGTGAACACAAGGGAGTAAAATAAATATCTTTACTGGTTGCTGAAATCTCTTTTGACTCTGAGTCTGTCAACTGGATACCTGTCTTGTTCCTGATCTTCCTAGTCCCTATCAAGATTCTTGATTAAATGTGTTTATACACTAGATTTAATTTTTTAATTATTTTTTATTTACATTGCTATATATATTTTATGATATTAAATCTACCTTAGTCTCTATGTATTTTGCACCACACTCACAGCCAGGGGCCCTTTACCTGCATTGTGTTCCTCCCTACGTTCCCTCCTGAGTCCTACCACACTGTTAGGCAGTTCTGTGTCTTGTGATTATTTTGTGATCTGTCTGTCTGTTTTGATTGTTAATATTCAAAATATAAGTGAAATTATACTGTACTTCATTTAGTTATTTTACTTTCAGTTTTATATTACTCGTCACGATCACTTCCACTTCCATACATGTTGTTGGAAGGGCCACAAATCTGTCCCTTTTACAGCTGCATAGAATTTCGTTGAGTGTATATAACACAGGTTCTTTCCCCAGTCATCTATTTTCAGACATTATAATATTTTGATGCCTTGGTTATTGTGAATTGTGTGGTTATGAATATAGGAGTTGATATATTTTTCCTGATTAGATTCTGTGTATCCTCTGGGTATATGACTAGAAGAAGGATTTCTAGATTGAATGGAAGATACAACCTTATGTTTTTTAAGGAAATATCTACACTGTTTTCCAAACAAGTTTCACTAATTTGCTTTTGCACCAACAGTATATATAGGTTCCTTTTTCTACATACCCTCTTCAGCAGTTGATTTTAGTCTTTTATATAGGCCATTCTCATATGGTATCTCATTATGGTTTTTATTTGCATTTCACTGATGATGAGTGCAGAGAATTTTTTCATGTTTCTGCAGGTCATCTGTATGCCTGCTCTACAAAGGTATCTATTCAGCTCTTCTGCCCATTTTTTGAGTAAATCATTGACATTTTTGTTGTTGAGATATATGATCTTATATATTTGGGAGATTAAGCTTTTGTTTGATGTATGTTGTGCAAATACCTCTTCCTATCGGTGTGTTGCCTTTTTGTTTTACTGGTAGTTTTTTCACTCTACAGAAACTTTTAGCTTGACGAATTGCCAATTGTTTAGCTTTGTTTTATTTTACTTTGCCATAGGTCTCACTTTTCTAAAGTGACACAGGTGTATGTCATGGATGGAAGGTTTTCCCTACATTTTCTTTTATGTATTTGATGCTTTCAGGTCTTATGACTAGGACTCTTACACAATTTGACATCATTTTTGCATACACTAGATTTTAAAAAACATTTAAACCTCAAATTAAATCTTAAGAATCTTGCCTGAGGAATTTTTTAGTTGTTAAATATTTTTTTCATGCCAATTTATGTTATTTGTATACAAAAATGCAACAAGTCTTTATATATTAACTTTTTAGTCTGCTACTTTACTTACTGATTAATTCTAGTTATTTTTTATGGATTATTTAGGGTTATATATCATGTCATCTTGAAGTTGTCATGATTTATTTTCCAATTTGAATTTATTTCTTCTTCTTGCCTTATTGCTCTGTATAGGACCTCCAATAAGATGTTAAATAGCAATGATGAAAGTGGACAAACTGTCTCATTCCTGATCTTAGAGGAAATACTTTCAGTTTTTTACCATTGAGTATTTTGTTGGCTGTGAGCTTATCATATATAACCTTTATTATGCTAAGCTATATTCCTTCTAAATCAATTTAATATATAGTATTTTTTATCATACATGGGTGCTGAATCTTGTCAAATTATTTTTCTTCATCTGGTGACGTGATAATTTGATTTTTCATTGCTATTGTTTATGTGGTATACATTAATAAATTTGAACCATGCTTGTATTCGTGGGAAACAATTTTCACCTGATCATGACAGATGGTGTATTTTGGATTTTGTTTGCTAATATTTGTTGAGAATTTTTAGTCTGTTCATTAAAGATATGGGTCTGTCATTCTCATTCTTGGTGATGTCTTTGTCTGCTTTTTGTATCAGTGTAATATTGCCCTCATTTAAACTGGAAGTATTCCTTGTAAATTAATTCTTCGGAAAAAGTTTGAGAAGCATAGTATTATTTTTTCTCTGAAGGTTTGGTAAAATTTTCTGCATCCCATAAGTACTGGCAGCTTGTCTTTTCATTCTCCTTTGTCTTCAAGTATTTTGTTTTAATTTCTTTTTTGATTCTCTCTTGCACCCTAGAGTCATTCAATAGTTTTGCATTTTCAAGCTTTTATTATCGCTGATTTTTACTTTTAAGACTTTGTAATGAGAGAAGACGCTGGGTATGATTTAAATCCTTGTAAATTTGTTGATACTTCTTTTGATTCCTGCCCTTGAGAGTGATCCTTGAACACTTGAGAAAACTGTGGATTCCATAGTTGTTGTATACAATATTCAATAAATGTCTATTAAAATCATCTATTCTGTCATTTTGATAATTATATTTATTATTTCTTTAGTTCACAATGCTAAATTCCATTTAGGATGTTGATCTTTCATTCAGTCTATATTTTACACCACACCCACCACCAGAGTTCCAGTGTTCGTTATCGCCACATTTTCCCCTCATCCCTGCTTCCCCCCATAATCAGTCTTATATAATCTGACATATAAGCTTGTTTTTTCCCTGTTAATTTTATGCCCTGTTGATCTCTCCATTGCTGACATTAAGGTGTTGAATTCTCTTACTACTGTTGTATTGCTGGTTATGTTTTCATTTTGTTTAGTTCTTCAAATAATGCCTTTTGCATTTCGTGTTTTTATGCTCCTTCATTTGGCATATATGGACATATATATGAATAATGTTTTCTTTCTGAATTAATTTATTAATTATTATGCAATGTCCATCTCTGTCTTTTGCTCCATTCTTTAGTTGTAATTCCATTTTATCTGATATAAGTATGATCATCCTTGCATTTTTATGGTATCATTTGACTGTAGGACTATCTTGCAACCTTTGACTTTGAGTCTATGTATATTTTTCAAACAGACATGAGATCCCTATATGTAGCAGAAAGTTGGGTTGTTTTTTAATACATTTAGCCACTCTTGTGTCTTTGGTTAGTTCAGTCCATTAACATTTAGGGTAATTACAGCTACATAACTGTTCATTGCCATTTTGTTACTTGTTTTACAGGTGTTGTTACTTTTCTTGTTCTTTGCTTTGCTCACTATGCTTTGTTCTTCTCTTTCTATGAAAATATTTGTGCTGTCAATTGTTCCACTTTTTCCTTTGCTTTCTTTTTTGTTTTTTTCCCCTGGATGTCTTGCTGCTTCTAAGTGTTTTTGTTTTGTAGGACTTTCTTTTGCATTTCCTGTAAAGTTGGTTTTGTTTTGATGAATTCCTTGCATTGATGATATTTCCTATTTTTATTATTTCTTTATAAGTTGCTACTCTACAGTAAGAAAGAACTTCCACTAACCATCCATTTATTCCTTCATATACATATGGGCTCATGGATTCTTGCTTTATTCAGGACAGTGTAATCTATCACTATTATTATTTGTTTGAACATAATTGTATATTGTCATTGAGCTTTCTTCTGTGTTCTTTGGACATGCCTCATTATTCTCTGAATATGTCCTTATTTTCTGGCTCCAAAAGATGTTCTAGGTGTATTTTGTACTTTCCCTAAGTAAGCCGATAATCCAAGTAA
Source organism: Solenodon paradoxus (assembly GCA_004363575.1). Taxonomy (NCBI): domain Eukaryota; kingdom Metazoa; phylum Chordata; class Mammalia; order Eulipotyphla; family Solenodontidae; genus Solenodon; species Solenodon paradoxus. The sequence goes on from RJWH01005510.1 coordinate 51,453, forward strand.
CCATGGTTCCTTTTTCTGAAGAACAACATTAAGAAACTAAAGTCTGTGCTGGAGATGTGCTCACTATCACTGGTGTGTCATTTATTTTAGGTTATTTTAGACTGTTAGGAAATAAGTGTTTGCATGGGCGAATAGGTCTGTCTCCATATATGTTTACATGTAATATTTATAGTTCATATATGTAATATGTATAAATACATACATATATTTGCACACATATACACAGATATGTATATATATATGTCTATATTGATACATTCGAGTCAATTTCAATAAAACAGGATATATTTTTGTATTCTCTCTTTCCATATCTGTAACTCTACAAACATCGAAAACCTTAGCTCTTGCTTTCCTCAATTTATTTAATCATTTGTTCAAGCTGAAATACAGAATGTAGTTTTAAAAGGTCTAACCCATGCCACTATAAAAACCTTACCTGAGTTTTAAATTTAAGTTACAAGTCCTTCAAAGTGGGATCCTCATGAACAACATCTGAGTTTACTTTCTCGGAGTCCTTTCTGAGGTTGGAGCTGTTTTCTTAATTGCAGTTTCCAATCCCTAACCCAGTCATTTGCTGATAGACTTAAGTTGGAATTTAGCTTGTTTAAATATTTTTCTACTGCCTATTTTCAATAGTACTTTTAATCCCCTAGTACTAGATTGCAAATTATTGTTGCTACGGTTTCTCTATATCTCTAGCATTTCAGTGTGATCCCTGATGCAGGTCACTTTCAGCTAATCCCTGGTTGAAACCAGTACATAGTCCATCACTATTATGCTTAAAAGTTAAATTGTATTGTGTGGGGATTTTAGTGTGTGGTGTGTGTGGTGGGGGACTGTATGTAAAGGGAGTTGTTGACGTATATGGAAATGAGTTTTTGAAAAGTGCTTGTGAAAGTCAGCAAAATTCACTTAGTTTTATCAGCATTGCAAGTATGTAATATATTCAGGTAATTTTCAGAAGGCTTTTTTCCCCGCTGGAAAAAATACATTATTTGCAGCATCATAAATTGCTGTCTTTTTTAATACTAAGTATATTTAGCTTTCAAATGCTCTATCTCACTTTGAAATATTGAAGTCATCCTTCTGAAGAGTCATATAATTACATCAAATATATTGTCTAATAAAAATCTTTCACTTGCTCAGTGAGCACTAGGGCAAAGATAAGAGGACATTAAAACTATTCTCACAGGATATAACCTGGGCTTTCTGATTCATATATCCATAATTTTAGTGATTAAATGTATTTCAAAAATAAAATAGTACTCTTTTGGGAGAAGACATTGAAAAGGGCCACTCTTGCATTTTTTTATTTAGAATTCTGGAGTCAGACCTAATTTTAAGTTATTTTCTAAGATTCAGTTTTTTCATCTGCAAAGTGGGTATAATAATTGTACTTAGTTTGTGAGGTTGCTGTATTAAAATATATGTTGCAATAGAACATTTAATGATATACTCGACACCTAGGAAATAATAAATATTAATCTTTCTTGTAATTATTCAATCTATAATCCTCTTCCGTACTTTTAGCTTCTGGCTATTATTCCTTTTCCTTTAAACTATTCTAAGTTCTATCTCTTGCCTTTATTGAAGGAAGACTGATTATTTCTTCACTGCACCTTTTCTGATGTGTAGCTTGCACATGCAGTATTGGTCAAAGTATACAGTTTATTTTAAAGTAACTTTGTGTCAATAACCATGTTAGGTCTTTAGAGGTAGAGTTTTGACATTCTAGGATATATTTATCTGCTTCTCATATCTAAGGTGATGTACAAGAAAATCTCAGTCATTGGTCTGATACTAACTACACTACCAAGCAGACTTGTATTTTGTCTCTTTGTTGATTATCTTCCTTCCATATAGGCTCCTTTTTGTTATTTGTACCTTCCAACTGTTTCAAGTCACTACTACCATTCTCATGTTTTCTATTTTTTTCCTTTAATAATTTCTGTAAAATTTTATTTACTGCTTTCACATGAAATGCTTTAGGCTGATATTTTATATGTCACCAATAAACACAATACTCTTTTCACACAGCAGACTGATTTGATAATCATAATACAGTAATTGAAATAATTGAGTACTTGTTATTTCTTTAATCCATTTGTTGGTTGTTATTTCAAGGTGACTTACCTGATTTGTTTCAGTTTTAATCGAGGCAATATTGGTTTACAACACTGTAAGTTTCAAGTGTATAACTTTGCATTTTGACAGCTGCATATAACACAGCATGCCCACAACCAAACATCTAGTTACCATCACCACCATCATTTGATATTATGTGGTTTTATTATGTTGGATAACTTTTAAGACCTGTGATAGTAGACTGAGACTTTTAGACAGCTAATCTTTAGGACCCTGAGGTCTTATCACATTTTGAATCCAGAAAAATCTTTTCTATGACATATTTCTTTTTAATTTAGCAACTCCTTTTTTTGGATAGAGATCAGGAAGAGTAAATATGGAATTCAGTATAGTGCCTTATGAGTCAGACAAAATTGTACTTGGAGAGTCACAAATAATATTCTTTCTCTTTATTTTCTTAATTTTTGGACCTTAAAAAGTACTTACATGGAGGTAAAAGTCTCTGAAATTATATAGCATCATAATAGTTTTATTTTCTTTATTCAAAGAGAACAGAAGCTTTTCTTAAGGAAAGACATCATATTTCCTATAAACACTGGCTTGTGTTCTTCTTCAGAGCTGAACTGTTTAACTGGTTTTGCTCAGAGTGAGAGGCATGCATATTAATCACAGAAGAAGCATGATATGCTATAGAGGACTTGCTCTGAAATAATAATTTTGATGACAGTGATGATGATAAGAAGTAACGTGCCTATAAAATAAGAATTTATCAAGAGAATAACATGAACCCAGCCATAGTGGCTAGAAAATAAACAACAAAACACCCCATCAATAGTCAAATTATATTTGAGGTAGTGGTTCTCATCTTGTCTTGGAGCTACTCACCTAAGGGTACATTTGGTTCTGCAGAGGATATCACCTATCAGGTGTTACTGTTCTATAATTGTTTGCTGTGAAAAGTGTTGGAAGATGCTTACAGATTCAGATGATTAAAATGAGGGTTGTAATTCTCATCGGCTCTAACTCACCCACCAGGTAGAAAGAATTAACAGGTGACTGTGGATCCTAGAGATTTCATCTTCACAGTGAAACCAGAGTATTGAGGAAAAATATTCCTTCTAATATTTCTAAAGTGCTGAGATTTTACTCAGTGATTCATACATTAAAAATGACAGAGTAAAGTTATTGTCAATCTGCAACTTTGTTTCAAAAGAAAAAAAAGGTTAGATGAAGAAAAAAGAAAGTAAATTATTTCTTCCTATTTGAAATGTAACACTTCTTTATTCATGCAAACATGACTTTAAGGTCAATTTCTTTTTCAATCCAATGAAACTTAAATTGGTGCTTCTGTGCTTAATCCTTCATGTGTTTATATTTCATGAATAATACATTTTCCAATAAATTTATATTATAAATATATATTCTCTTGGTATTCCAAAAGCATATATGATCAAACCCATAGAATATGGAGGACAAATAGGACAAACAGCAATAAAGAAACTATCTAGATGGGTATATACCACTTCTGTCCATCATAGCAGTGGAATAAAACTTTTATAAAATGGAAAATGAATGGCAATACTTATCTTTAAAGTTTTAAAAATAAATTTCATAACTTTAGTATCTGCATAATCTGATGCTTACATAACAGCAACAATCATAATACTATTAAGAATAGCAAGAGTTATGTATATTCGTTGCATTAGGAATCATGTCAAGACTTTTGTATATATTATCTTATTTAATATTCACAACATTCTTAGAATATATGTACTACAGTTATTCCAATTGTACATAGAAAGCTAACGATCAAAGAGTTCAAGTGTCTTGCTTAAGGATACTAATTTAAGTGACTTACTCAATCATTCAAGTCTTTCTCACTTCAAAGTCTGTATTCTAACTACACTAGAAGTCTTCATATGTTAATATACACAATTCATATTTTCTAATATTTTAGTGCTTTGAAACTGTGGAGTTTTATCATAATTTGTTCTAGAGCTTTAGTCATTTATATCTAGAATTGACCATGCTAGGCCCAGCACAGTGTCTATCTTTGTGTACTTCACTATCAGTGCACTGTTGAGACTCATCTCATTATGCTAGGAAAATTAATTCAACCTGGCCTACCTATCTCTGGATTGGGGAAGTAGGAAAGTGCTTTATAAAATGCTACAAAATAATTATTTAAGAGAAAAATATCTTTTCTTTGCCCAAATTTATTTTGGAGTCTATGACTTGAAAGCAAGTCTGTACAGGAAAATCATATTCAGTTGATGTTGTGGGTAGGAGTTGGATGTTTAATGCCAAGAGGAAGATGCTGCCAGCTCTGTTATAGTAACTCAAAGAAGAGCACAGCCTGTGGTGACTTGGTGCCTTGTTTTTTCTGGACACAAACAGATTACTGACTACATCTCCATGAATTTCCTTAGAAACAGACTGGCAGCCGACACACAGCCAATGTTATCCTCTGTACTGATCTATACACAATTCTAAGACAGCCCCAACAATGGGAGAGAATGATACAACTTCGTATTTTGCTGTAGAGTGCTGGGTTTGAGTGCAAAAAGTGTGGAGCGTGGATAGAGCATGACAGATAAATAAGGATATGATATATTAACATAACCCAACTTCTAAGTGATCTATACCTTCTATTCTGTCTTTATACATCACTTAGGCAAAATTGCACTGATACATATGCTTCCCATCTTCTACCACTTATTATGAACATCTTATGGTTGGTAATATTGATCTTTTCAATACTCTAATTTCAAAATGAGATCTAAGATTTTAATTTTGAATGACAGTAGAAGACTAATGCAATTTACAGTGATTTTTCTTAATATATAAGCTATAATATTAAAGACATTTTATTATTTTAGTAGATGTTAGTAGTTATGTTACCTTGGAACATTTAGTCCTTTAATGTAAATTTAAATTTTATAATATTTGCTTCTTTAAGATTATATAATCTATTTATATTATAGAAAAAATATACTTTACTATTGAAAATAATCATAATAATGCAAGTGATTATATCCAAGGAGACAAGCAGCAATTAACTGTGAAAGACAGCCTGTTACTGTAAGAATTGTATTTTCACTGAATAAAATTGGAATTTTCTTAAAATAAACCTTTAACAAGAAAATTCAGTTGGTAGAAAATTTAAAGGCAGCAACTCATTGAGGTCAGTTTGTACTCTTGCCATAATAGTTTTGCATTTTAATATTTATAATTTTCTTTTATTCTAATAAGCTTTTAGCTCTTGCCTTATAAAAATGGCTATTTCAAAAAGTAAGAAATGTGTGCAAGAAAAAAAATTCACTCAGTTTTATATAACTTTAAACTACTCTTGCTCATTACTAAAAAATATCTGGGCAATAATAATCATTTTAAAGATATTTTTTAAAACCTAAGTGTACTTCACTTTTATTTGTAGCTTTTCTAAAATTAAAACCATTTTCTATTCTTCTACTTCTACATGTATTGAGCCAGAATTTCCCTTGGATCTATTTTTTGGTAGTGAATTGTATATAGAGGTAAGAGTGTTTTGTGCTTTAAGTTGTGAGATTCCATTTACTCCATTTCTTTTGCTGTTGTCTATCAACATTCAATAGGTTCCAGAAAGACTTTTATATGTTGTAGCACACTAATTAAAATCATTGATTATTTTAGAATCCAGCAAACATGAGTTCAAATCTTGATAATTCTACCTATCAATAAATGGCCTTGGACAAATTAATTAGCCTGTTAGAGTCTCAGTGTCCTCCTTTGCATGAAGTAGAGTTTTTATTTGTTTTAATAGATAAAGGAATGGAGATGAGTAAAACATATTTTTAAGGAAGGAGTAAAGAAAAATAAGCACTTTTTTTATTATTTATTTTAGTTGTTTCCTGACCCCAGGTCTTGAACCTGGGTCATTGAACTTTGTATAGTACACACCCAGTCGCTGACTTTGTGCCTTAGTTATCAGGGCACACCACATAAAGATTTTAATAATATGACCTGCTTCATAAAAATTGACTGAGTTAATCCAAGTTTACCACAATGTCAATTGTATAATAAGTCCTCTTCATGATAATTGCTGTTATTATTATCGAACAATCAAATGGTGTGTACTCTGGAGAACTGGATCTAAAAAAGAATATTTTTGCCATCTTTGGTAAAAAAAAGTAAAGATAGAATGAAGGACTGAAGTTTTCACTCAGACTAAACTTCTTTGTCAATTCATTTGCTTATATTCCAACCCTGATTTCTCACAATGGTCTGCTATCAAGCATATTAAGTCATGCCAGTAAAAATAAAATGATGTGCATATGTTGATTAGAACAAGAAAATCATATAGTACCAATAAGCACTCTTGAAATGACTTTTAAATCATCATTGGACTTGTGTAATTTAACTGAAGGAATTGCAGAGGTAGGCACATATGGCAATAATTTGAGCTAGAGACTTCATTTTAAATCTAGGGCTTGCAGTTTGTTTGGTTTTTTAAATGGTTTCCCAGGCTAGAAGGAACCAGTTAAAGATATTCAACTTAATTTGTTAGCCTGGTATCAATAGGTCAGATTCTAACTTAAAACATTAAATATGAATTTATTTGAGGATCTAAGGATTTAAAAGACAGTAGCAACCCTTTCAAAACACCAGTATCACCACCACCTCTTAAACACCCAATCATGTATACTGAGTCCCAGTTAAATACTATGGGGTTGACAGTGCTTTGCTTTCAGCACGTGTGTCACTCCTTTCAAGATTCTAGGATTACCCCTGCTCTGGTGAATTTGTCAGGCTTGGATTCAGGACATAAGGATGAAGGCAAGAGGAAATAAACTTGTTGCAAGTTTTCAGAAGTTTCTATAAACTTGAAAACAAGATGAAAAGCAATTTAAACAAAAATCACTCTCAAAAAGTACCACAAAAAAAGAGGAAACTAAGACAACTTGTAAAATATACTATGTCTAAGAAGCCTATTCCACTGGAAGATCCAAAGGAAAAATAGTCAGTAAAAGGACTGAGAAAGAAGAGGAGGAAGAAGTGGAAATCCTTCTTTTATATATGATGGATGAAGATGACTTACAGTTAATGAAGGATTTAGGACATAACACATCTTTGCTAACAAGAGATATTTCTAGTACTGAATCTGTTCACTTAAAGAAACAAAAAAGAGTGTTCTAGATAAATATGAAAAAATACCAAGAACTCTAAAAACTGTGCCACAGAAGGAACTTGCTTCCAATAAAAGATAAAAGTAGTATAATCCCACAGACCAAGGAGAATCCAGTTTTTGACAGTAACCAAAATGAAGAAGAGCAAGCAGAGGTGGTACTTGAGAAAGAGATTAAAGAACCCATTCGAGAGCTAACATTAGAAGAACATTTAATTGAGAGAAAGAAGAAACCACAGGATAAGAAAACATATATTGTAGCCTTAGCATCTGCCATATTCCCAGATCTAGAAAGTAATATTAAAAAATTGAAAGAATTACATTCCATACTATGTGACAGGATCCTGATGTGACTGTGACTGTTTGAAAACTAGTGATAGTTTCTCTAACGGAGTTATTTAAAGATATTATTCCTTCATATAAAATATGAACAGAAGTAGAAAAGTTTACCAAGATCTGTAAAGAAACTCAAATATTACAAGAATTTGAGGAAGGCCTGCTACCCAATATAAAGTTTACTTGGAGAATCTGGAGCAAATTGTTAAAGACCAAAAGTAAATGAAACTGAAGAAAAATAATGTAATTTCCTTAAAAGCATATAAAAGACTGGTAGAGGTGCTGTAAAGGGTCTATGTGAGCTATTGGTGGCACTGGCTCATTTCAACTTTCACAACATCATCCTGCTGAATGTCCCTCTCATGAATGTGTCAAAATTGGTTTCTTAAATGTGTTGTGAGCCTATGAAGAAACTCTTTAAGCAAGATAAATTAGACTAAGTTTGTCTTGCTGTAATTAAATTTATTTCTGGTTTTGTGAAGGGCAGATATTATGGAGTTAGACGAGATGTTGAAAACATTCTTGTGCCTAAAAATCAAGGAAATACAAATGAAGAAAAATGCAGCGGGCATTAATAAAACAAATAAATCAGGGATTTCAAGGAAAAGATAAAATCTTTATCAATAATTCAGAGTATGTGGAAGAAAACAGAAGAAAAACTAGAATGAGAGCTTTGGGAAGAATAAGCTTCAGAAAATACTGAGAAAAAACTTAAAATGCACACAGAAACTTTGAAAGTTGTGTTTATAACCTACTTCAGAATAGTGAGGAAGGTCCAGAGGTCACCTCTCCTGCCAGTATTTCTAGAAGGTCTTGCCAAGTTTTCTCACCTTACAAATGTGGAGTTTTTTTGTTAGTTAATAGTTCTACATGTTCTCATTGAGTCTGATAACCCAAACTATAAAGAAAGTCTTCATTATGTCTTGACTGATTTTTATATTCTTTCTGGACTAGGTGATATTCTAAATATTGATCCAGTGAAATTCTATACACATGTACATTCTATATATATATACTGTTCAAGTTACCTGCAGGTACTACCAGTGAAGGTCATGAGATTGTACTCCTGTGTCCTGACGTCATGTTAAATAAGTACCTAAAGCAAGTTTCTCAATAGCAAGCCTATGCCTCCATGAAGCTCTTTTAGAACCTTGCTCTTCATGTTCTTCTAAATTCAAGTATTGGCATCTTAGCAATTAACAGAACATACTTTCCACAAAACAGATCTTTTGCTTGATGATGAATCTCAGGGAAGTAGGGTTTTCCTCCCTGACCTGGATGAGCCTGAGTATGGAAATGCTCACAACACTGCTCTTTGGGAAATGCATGCACTACAGAAACATTATTGTCCCATAGTGTGGAGATGTGCAACTCATCTGATTGCCAGGGCACCTTCCGAAGACTGACGCACCAAAACCAGAACTGATCCAAAAAGCTTCTGTAGAACTGTTTGAGACTTACCTTACAGAATAGCAGCAATTATTTTCATTCCTCCCATTGAATCTAAATTCCTAAAAGAAGGATAAATTTTTAAAAAGTTTTATTTTGGGGTGAAGATTTAAACCAGCTAATCAAAAGAAGTCGTTGCTCAGTTCCCTCTGGATTTCACCAAATATTTGGAAACATCCCTAGGATAGAAGAATGAAGAGTTAGTGAATTTTCTTGTATATTCGTGTGTCTGTGCAAGCACACGTAATGATATATTATTAATTTAGGAACTTTTTGTATGCAAATAGAAAATTTCTAAGAATAGTTAATAGAGGAAGAAATACCTTTTGCATAACACAGACTTCTGCTCCAATTCTGAAAATGTTTCATTAAGAAAGGAGAGTTGACATGCCCTAGAAGTGGTTTTTTTTTTTTTTTTTTTGCTTCCGAAGGAACAGAAGGCCATATATCCCTGCATTCGAGTCCAAAAGGAAACAACCAATGTGAACAACTAAATAAAAAACAAATAAAATGCTTCTTTCTTCTCTATCTTCCTGTCTGTCTGCCTACTCACCTTCATTCCTGCCTGTACCTTTCTTTGAAAAAAAAGAAAAACAAAGTAGAATTGAAAGTCTTTCCTTACTCTTCCATATTGGAAATTTATTTCCTAATAATGCTGTGTTTTAAACTTTCAATATACATATTAACTTCCAGTTTATATGAAATTGGATGTAATTCATTGAAATGCTGCTAGATTAAAATGAGAGCAAAGAACATTGAAAAATTAAGACCATAACATTTGCTAGTATTTAGATACACTTTATTACCAAATGCTCTTTATAATGAAATCTTAATTTGTATTGAAACTCCATGATGAAACTGAGAAAAATTATAAATTTGAGTCATTATATTTTTAAGGAAGATTTTTGAGAAAGGATAAAATAGCTCAAACTGGACACCAGGTTCACCATTTTTTTAAGCCAGGGATAATGAACTATAGACAGTTCCACTGTGTTTAATATACATTTTTATTGATGCAACATTGTTCTACAGAACTATGTAAGTTTTACCTGTGCAGGTTCACTCTTCATTAAATATATAACACACAGCACCTGCCATCAAATTTCTAAAAATCTTCCTCTGCAATCCAATGGGCCCTCACTACTCATTGTTCCCACGCCTCCCCTATCCCGTTTGCTAAGGTTCATTGGCTTTTGTTGCATCATACTCTTCATTAAGTAACCTAACTTTACTTTAAAATTAGTAGTGGATATTTGTTATGGCTACTTTCGAAGAAAGCTTGATTCCAGTCTCTTAGAAGTTCTTTAGATTTCCTGAAAGGCTCTGGAGGGTAATGAAGGAAGAATTGCTCCAGGCTAGAAAAACCAATTCCCAGACTTCAGCATTATATTTTAAGAATAGAGTAAAATTCTTCCCTCTTTTTATATACAGATAAAATACCTATTCTTATGAAAATAAATGTTAAGCAGTATTTCATGTATTTAACTGTTATTGCCACATCTTAGGAATGACTTATGAAACAAGCTTTTTAATGACCAGGTTATAAGCATTCTCTACTGAAAATAATTGAATAAAATAGCTGCTTTCTTTTCTGCTTAAATAGATAAATACCATGGATATTTGGAGCAGAGCTCATAATGGAGTATAGGCATGTTTTGGGGTTTCAGTAACAAACTTTAAGCATATGTGGGACAAAATACATTGCATTTATTTTTTTTCTTTTATTCTTTCCCATCCTTTATACCTTGCTGCCTGGGTTCTAATTTTCACTTTACCCCTAATTCAGTGTCCATGAACAAATCAAAACATATCCTGTCTTTTAGTTTCCTCTTCTATCAACTGAAAAGGCAAAACATGAAATGCTCTTCTTAGTTCTGACAGTTTATGATTCTAGTACAAGATTAAAAAGGAAAAGGGAAACAAGATACTAGAATGCAAAGTATGAGTAGGTAAGTTTGGCAAGCTTTCAATCTGATTCCAGGAGTAAGATAGTGGGTACATTTTCTCTCCCAGAGATGGTTATCTGCACATGCCAATTCTGACTGGTACTGGCAATGTTATGATGTTATGGTTGGCTGTAGTTGGCAGTGTGTGTGTGTGTGTGTGTGTGTGTGTGTGTGTGTGTGTGTGTGTGTGTAAGAGAGAGAGAGACAGACAGAGAGACAGAGAGACAGAGACAGAGAGACAGAGAGACAGAGACAGAGAGACAGAGATACAGAGAGAGAGACAGAGAAAGTGAGTGAAAAAATGCACATATTGGTAGGGAAGGAGGGACTGGGGAAATTCAGGCTCAGAATCTTTTGAAATGCTTCCTCTCACATATTTTTCCTTCTGGCCTTGTAGGAAATCTACCGTAAAGATCATACACAAATTTAATTATTCTTTTCTAAATTATTAATGAATCATTAAAATCAAACCAGATATTCAATCTCAGCAAACTTCCACAGATAACTGCTACCATAGAAAATATCCTATTGTTACATCTTTCTCTCTACCAACAAAGCCAAAAGGGTGCTCTTTTAGAAGTAGTGAAGACAGTCTTACCACGTGGGCTAGATAAAGAATTACAAACAGAACTCAGTTAGTCATTTTTTAATTCCTCACATGGGCAACAGTGAGGATTCACATAATTCCAAAATGCACGTTGGGTTTCATTTTCAGGTGAAAAGAAGAAGTCCTTTTATCTAGTCAGTAGCTTCCAGTCAGTCTAGACTGCCAGGTGCCTGATGGTTTGATGGCCACCGTTGGTCCACGGTGACTAGAAACTGGGGGTGCTGCTTCCTTTTTCTACACTATAGCCTGATAAAAGAAAAACAACAGAAATACTCTAAGACTTAAATCCTTCATCCTTGAACAGAGCTAGCAATGTACTTTTCAGCGAGGCCAATTCATTAACAGAGAAAACTGTTAGTGCTGGATTAGTTTAGCTACCTGAGAGATCCTCTGTGGCTCTAATACTGAGGCAACTGAGAATCACTGGGTTGAAAGGACTGCATTTTTTCATGTAACAGTCAGAACTTGGAAGAATTCATTATTTAGATTGCTCTTACTCTTAATAATTACTAAACATTACCTTTTGCCTCAAGTCAACAGTCTTAAAGTCACATAGACTTTGAAATTATTTGTTTTCTAAAGTGCTGAACTGAACTCTCATAAAATGTGACATAGGTGTAAGAGATGGCATGTTTGTTTGCAGGACGGTCTTCCTAGAGTGGTCATTGTAATAAGAATTTATTGCAAGAGACATTCTAGTGGATAGCTGTGTATGATATTTATTTATATCCAGTGGTAATTGTGGGGGTGAAGACTTGGTGGCTCCCTGATATGTAATCTAGCTGTTACTTGGGGATGCACAATCCTTGGCCAAAAGCCTAAGCAGATAAAACGGAAGGATGTGCTAGTGATCAAAGAGAATGGAAAACTGCCTGCTTGAATGAGTGAGATAAAACTGAGTGAGATAAAGCTGAAAATGGCCAGGCATGACAGAGCTATTAATTGCAGGCTAAAGGACAGGGTACCTGTGATTCCCATGTTAACTATTTCTGGAATGCTGTAAAACTACTGTGCTAAATCTCTTAATAAAGAAGTGCTATGTCTAAATAAAAAGGGAATTGCCCTAGAAATGAGAGCATTCGCTCCCTTGCAGTGTTCCCCCTCTCTCCATGTGGTGTCTGTTTGTAGTTCATTGTACTGTGATGACCCTTGGCAGACTGAGATTTAGCAGGTAGTTACAGTAAGATTTTATTTAGGAGAACCCTGATTTATGTGGCTCCAAGTAGCTTCACTGTTGGATCTCAGTAGCAGCAAATGTCAACCCATCTTCACACCATGTTGTAGGGAGGTACTTTAGTATGCTTGTTATAGTTTTTTGGAGAAACCAAGAAAGCACTCTTTGGAAGTATTTTAGGCAGATTTATTACACGCGTTGTCTCAGCTGGGATTTCTTCCTCAAAGAGCTGCCCCAGTTTCCGGTTAGAACATGCTTATATAATAGACTGGAGAAACCGCGGGAAGAGAGAGATGTAAATTAGGGGAAGGGGTTTCAAGCACGGGAAGTTCTTTGCTGGCTACATTCCAGCAAGCTCAGGTTACTGGAGGTGTCATGGCTTTGCTTCATAGTTGCTGGAAGCAGTAGGGATGCCTTTTCCCACATTCTGGTTATATATTTGGACTGTTTAAGGCTTGGAGAAAGACCTAGGTTCAAAAAACGTCCCAGACACTAAATCCTGAAACTTTTCTCTCCTCTGTAAAACAGGATAATAGTAACATTGATCTCACAGGGATGAGTAGAATGTAATATTTCAATGAGATAGTATTCATAAAGAGCTTGACGGTGTTTTGGTCATGCAAACGACAAACCTTAGTTTTTATTACTGTTGCGCTAAAGTCATCTGTAGTGAAGCAATAGTTTCAAAATTTGTTGTAGTTTTTAAACATTTAAAATATAAGGTTGTTCGATATTGCATCACAACTTTAAAAATGAGTTTTTAAATACTTTCTTATTTATTTACTAAAATATTTGTTTTTGAAACTTTTAATTTGCAGGTAATTGGAGATACCCAAACAATAACAGTAACCGATACCCAGTTTTTCCTAATTGCAACACCCTGTCAAGCTATGATACAGTATCGCAGTCAAGATATTGACATGATGAAAGTCACCAATTATATCTATAGTCCCCAGTTTTTATCGTACTTATTTTTGTGTGTGTGCATTTAGTACAATGCAATTTATAATGTGCCTAGTTTTGTCTATCCAAAAGTACAGGTAAGACGCAGAATGGTTCCACTATCATCTTGATGGTTCATGATACCCTTTTACAGACACTCCAACTAAGCCCCCATTTAATTTGGCTGAACAGTGATAGTGAACAATCTATTACCATTTTTATAATTTCTCAATTCAAGAATACTACATAAATTAAATTATATAGTTTGCAATGATTTAGCATTGACATTTTCCATTTAATTCCCTGGAGATACATCCAAGTTGCTAAGTATATCAAGTTTATTCCTTTGTACTGCTAGGTAGTATTTCACAGTGTGGATATACAATTTTGTAACCTTTCGCTCTTTGAGGGAAACCTGTGCTGTTGCGAACTATTTTGCTATTATGAATAGAGTTGCCTGAACACCTTTGACATGGTTTTCATTTCTCTGAGACAAATGCTACAAATGTAGTTGCTGGATCATAAGCTGGTTGCTTACTTAGTTATATCAGAAGTTGTCAAACTGTTTTTAAGAGTGACTACATTTTACATTCCCACCACCAGTGTATCAGTTGTGGAACTTCTACCAAAACCTTGGCAGTATTTGTTTTCAATTTTTTTTTATTTTAACCATTTTGATAGGTATGTAGTGCTTAAGTGCCTAATGAATATCTATCCATGTGCTTATTTGTCCTAGGTATAGCCTCTTCTGTCAACTGTACATATCCTTAATTTATTTTTTAATTTGATTGTTTTCTTATAGCTGAACTTTAAGTGTGATTTGTACAGTCTACATTAAAATTGCTTTCTCAGATATGTGCTTGAAAATATTTCTCACACTCTGTTGGTTGTCGCTTTACCTTCTTAAGAAAGAGTTTGACATAGGAAGAATTTTTGATGTTGATAAAGTTAAATTTTTTCACTTATTTATGTTTTAGGTGTCAAATCTAAAGTCTCTGACTAGTCCTAGATCCTAACAGTGTACTCCTATGTTTTCTTTCCAAAAGGTTTTATAGTTTTACATTTTGTGTTGTGTGTGTGTGTGTGTTTTAAAGGAAAGGTGCAGGCAGAAAATGAAGGTGAATAAGCAGGTGGACAAGAAGAGAGAGGAGAAATAAGCTTCTTTATTTGGTTTTTATTTAGTTGTTCACACTGACTCGGGGCCTTGGACTGGTCATGTGGTTTGCTCCTTTGGAGGCAATTTACCCAAACCCTTCTTAACCAGTGTGTGCCAAAGTTAAATGTTTTGCATTTAAGTCTGTGATCTATTTTGAGTTGATTTGTTCTTTTGTGTATAAGGTTTGATTTAAGGTAATGTTTCTCTCTTTTGCTTAATGGATGTCCCGTTGCTCTAGAAACATTTATTGCAAAGGCTATCCCCCTGGGCAAATTTATGTGGGTCTATTTCTGTGTCTGCTGTTCTTTGCAATTAATTTAAGCATACTATATTTACATAGCACTTTTAAAAACATTCTAAATTAATAATAGGTAGGACTTAAAACCAAACTTGAACCTTCTTTTTTCATAATTGTTTTAGCTATTCTAGGACTTGTGTTTTTCCATATAAATGTCAGAATAATTCTGTTTACCTAAGAAAATCCATGCATGCTGGAAGTTTGATAGAGATTGCATTCAAAGCCTATGGGCCAATTTGGGGAAAACTGACAAATTTGCCATGCTGACTTTGAATCCATTAGCATAATATATCCCTCTTCTTAGATCATCCTAATTTTTATCAGCATTTTGAAATCTTTAGTGTACAGATCCTGTATGTTTTGTTGAATTATACTGCATCATTTTATTTTGAATTGTTATACACTGCACTATGCTTTTAATTTTAATTCTCAAATATTCAGTGTTATATATATCAATATTTATGAGTACATATAGTATATATAATATTGTATATAATAAACATAAATATATATATTCAATTCATTTTGAGGGTTAATATCTTATGAATTAGCAAATCACTTTTTGTTTCTCAGAGCTCTTGCTTCTTCTCTAACTCCCTCCATGTATGTGTACATTCCTTGAAATGTTCTTGTCATTTGCAAATAGGGGAATTTTTGTTTCTTTTTTTACATTCTGTATGATCTTTTTTTAAGATTTATTTTTTATTACAAATGAAGGGATATTGCATTTTGGCAATGACTTGTTTTGAGGTAAACATAGTAGTATTTTTATACTTACAAATGGCATAGTAGATTTATGAATATCCCCCCTTTTTTGCTTTCCTTTATACTTAATTCCCTTCATTCCATTTCCCCCACCTCTCCTCTATCACTTTGGTATCCCCTGATTGTCTCTTTGTCTCTCATCTCTAAGAGTCCATAGATGTTTGGAGTAGTATTCTCTTTCTCACTCTCTCTCTCTCTCTGTTTATCTTGCTTTCCCCAGCCGAGTTTTTAGTGTTGTTTAACATATGACATTTATTCGTCTTCTCTTTAAACATCATATGAGTGCTATCATACGATGTCTCTCCTCCTTCTGGCTTATATCGCTAAGCATAATTCTCTCCACATCCATCCATGTTATTGCAAATGGCAGGATCTCTCCCTTTTTGATGACTGCATACTATTCCATCATGTATAGGTAACACACCTTCTTTATCCACTCCTCTACTGAGGAGCATTTAGGTATTTTCTAGCTCTTAGCGATTGTGAATTGTGCTGCAATGAGCACAGGGGTGCATTATCTCTTCAGATATGTGTTTTTGTGTCTTTAGAGTAAGTGCCCAGTAGGAGAATAACTAGATCATATGGAATTTCCATTCTCAATTTTTGAGGACTCTCCATACTGCTTTCCAGAATGGTTCCACCACTTTACATTCCCACAAACAGTGAATTAGAGTTCCCTTTCCCCCACATTATCTCTAGCACTAACTATTTCCATTTTTGGGATAACAGCCATTCTTACTAGAATGAGGTGATAGCTCATAATTGTTTTGATTTGCATTTCGCTGATGGCAAGACACATAGAGTATCTTTTCATGAACTTGTTGGCCATTTGTATGTCTTCTCTGGAGAGGTTTCTATTAAGGTCATCAGCCCATTTTTTTATTGGATTGCTTGTATTTTTGTTGTCCATTTTAATGAGTTCTTTGCACATCTTAGATATTAACCTCTTATCTGAGGTGTGAGAAGCAAATATCTTTTCCCATTCAGTTGGATGCTTTTTTATTTTTATGCAAGCTTCTTTTCCTGAGTAGAATTTTTTTTTAGTTTTATGTAATCTCACCTGCTTATTTTGGATTTGATTTGTCTTGCAATGGGAGTTGAGTTGCCAAAGATATCTCGAGTCTATATCTAATAATGTTTTCCTTCATTTTCCTCTATGTGTTTGATATTTTTTGGTCTTATTCCAAGGTCTTTAATTCATTTTGAGTTATTTCATGTATGGTGTTAAGTAATGGTCTAGTTTCAATCTTTTGCATGTGACTGCCCAATTCTCCCAGCACCAATTATTAAAGAGGCTGTTCTTGCCCCATTGTACGCTTTTGGCTCCTTTGTCAAAAATTAGGTGTACATATATATGGATTTATTTCTGAACTTTTGACTCTGTTCCACTGATCTGTTGTTCTGTTTTTATACCCATACCATGCTGTTTTAATTATTATAGTTTTGTAGTAGTTTGCAGTCAGGGAGCATGACTCCTCTCTCTTTTTTTTTTTCTTGAAGATTGCTTTTTCTTGTCCTGGGTTGTTTTCCAGATAAATTTTATTATTTTGTGTTCTATGTCTGTGAATAATGTCTTTAGAATTTTGATGGGGAGAGCACTGAATTGATATTCAGTGGGCAGTATGGCCATTCAGAATATGTTGATTCTTCTGATCCATGAGCATGAAATATCTTTCTATTTCTTTGTGTCATCTGTTTCTTTTTGGAATGTCCTATACTTCTCATAGTATAGGTCCTTCACCTCTTTGGTTAGGTCTATTCAAAGGTATTTCATTTATTTTTTGGTGCAATTGTAAGCTGTATTATTTTTTTTAGTTCTCTTTGTCTATTTTTATTGTTGGCATACAGAAATACAACAGATTCTTTAACATTAATTTTGCTGCCTGTCACTTTACTATTTTGTTTATTATTTCCAGTAACTTTTTACTTGATTCTTTGGGGTTCTCTGTGTATATCATCATGTCATCTATGAAAAGTGATGGTTTCACTTATTCTTTTCTTATTTGGATACCTTTTACATCTTTTTCTTGTCTAATTGCATTGGCCAGGATCTCCAGCACTATATAGAATAGTAATAGTGAGAATGAACATCCTTGTCTTGTCCCTGATCTTAGAGGAAAAGTTTTCAGTTTTTCTCCTTTGTGCGCAATGTTGGCTGTGGGCCTGTCATCTATAGCCTTAATTATGTTGAAGTACGCTCCTTCTGTACCTATTTTTGGAGGGTTTTTTAACATAAACGGGTATAGAATCTTGTCAAATGCTTTTTCTGAATCCATTGAGATGATCATTTGGCTTTTGCCCTTTTTTATTGATATAGCATATCACATTTATTTCTTTGTGTGTTTTTAACCATCCTGCAACCCTTAAATAAATCCCACTTGATAATAGTATATGATTCTTTTTATATCTTGTTGAATTTGATTTGCTAGTTTTGTTGAAAATTTTTGCATCAGTATTCATTAAGGATATTGGTCTATAGTTTTCTTTTTTGATGCAGTCTTTATGTGGTTTTGGGATCAGCATAATATTGGTGTCATAAAAAGTGTTTGGAAATTTTCTATTTTATATTTTTGGAAGAGTTCAAGAAGGATTGGAATTAATTCTTCTTTGAATGCTTTGTAAAATTCACTGGTGAAACCGTGTGATCCAGGGCTCTTCTTTTCGGGAAGGTTTTTGATCACTTTCCAATTTCCTTGCTTGTGATTGGTCTTTTTTATGCTTTCTAGTTTGTCTCTGTTTACTTTTCAGAAGTTATACATTTCTAGAAATGTGTTCATTTCTTCTAGATCATTCTGTTTGTTGTCATATAGTTGTGCATAGTATTCTCTAATAGTCCTCTGTATTTCTATTGTATCTGTTGTGATTATTCCTTTTTCATTTTTTATTCTATTTATTTGTGTTTTCTCTCTCCTCTTTTTCGAGAGTCTGGCTAGTGGTCTATATTGTTTATTCTTTCAAAAAAAACTTTGGAATTCACTGATTTTTTCAATTCTTTCTGATTTGTATTTCATTAATTTTTGATCTAATCTTTATTCTTTCTTTCCTTCTGTTGGATTTAGATTTCTGTTTTTTCTGCTTTTTCTAATTCCTTTAGATGATGGCTTAGGTTTTTAATTTGTGTTTCTTCCTGTTTTCTGAAGTAGTATTGTAGCGCTATAAATTTCCATCTTATTACTGCCTTTGTTACATCCCATACATTCTGATATGTTGTTTCTTAATTTCATTTGATTCCAGATATTTTTAAATTTCTTCTTTAATTTCCTCTTTTCCCATTGGTCGCTCACAATATGTTGTTTTATTCTCCACTCTTTTCCGGTTTTCCTCTCTTTCTCCTTTTGATTGATCTCTAGTTTGATGCCATTGTGATCTGAAAAGATGCTATATATGATTTCAATCTTTGAAAATTTACTGAGACTTGTTTTGTGACTCAACATATGAAATGTCCTTGAGAATGTTCCATGAGCACTTGAAAAGAATATGCAATCCATATTTTGGGGGTGAATTACTCTATATATGTCTATTAAGTTCAACTCTTCTATTTTGTCACTTAAAGATCTTGTTGCTTTGCTGATTCTCTGTCTGAATGATACCTTTTACTGAAAGATGAGTATTATAGCCCCCTACTATTATTGTGTTGCTGTTAATATCTCTATTCAGATCTGTCATATAGATTGATATATTTGGGTACTCCTTTATTGGGTTCATAAATGTTAATAAGTGTTAAGTCTTTTTGTTGTATTGATCCCTTTATCATTATACAATGTCCATATTTATCCTTTTTTAAAATTTTCTTTGTTTGAAATACTACCTTATCTGATATGAGTATAGCTATCCCTGCACTTCTGGATTCAACATTAGTTTGGAGTACCATTTTCCATCCATCCACTTTAAGCCTTTGCTTGTCTCTAGACCTAAGGTGAGTTTATTGTAGATAGCATAGTGTTGGGTTATGTTTTTTAATTCATTTAGCAACTCTGTGCCTTTTCATTGGTGAGTTCAACATATTTACATTTACAGTAATTCTTGACATTTGATAACTTGCTACTGCAATTTTGATTTTTGTTTTCTGGTTATGTTGATCTATCTGTTACTTTGTTGTATTTTTGTGAAGTTTTTCCTTTTTCGTTTAGCTAGTAGGGTCTCTTTTAATATTTATTGTAGAGGAGATCTCATGGTTACAAATTCCCATAGCTTTTATTTGTTGGGAAAAAACCTTAATTTCTTTCTCAAATTTGAAAAAGAGTTTTGCAGGATATAGTATTCTTGGCTAGTATTTTTGTCCTAAAGTATTTTGAAGACATTATTCCATTCTCTTCCAGCCTGTAAAGTTTCTGCTGAGGTTAGTCTGATAAGAGTGCCTTTATATGCTACATGCTTTATTTCCCTACCTTTAGAATTCTTTCTTTTTCCTGGATTTTCGATAATTTCACAATTATACATCTTGGTGTAATTCCTTTTTTTAGGATTTATATAATTGGGTATTCTGTTTGCTTCATTGACCTGTATGTTTGTTGCTTGTTCTAGATTTGGGAAGTTTTCTGTCATTTTTGCCTTGAAGATGTTCTCTGTTCCTTTCTTTTTCTCTTCACCTTCTAGGATACCCAATAGTCAAATGTTGCCTTTCTTTATAGTGTCAGATAGTTATCTGAGTGTTTTATAAATTTATTTTCATTTAATTTGTCTTTCTTCTTCTTATCTCCTTTCTGCCTTTCTGTCCTCTATATCATTAATCCTTTCCTTCATTTGGATTATTCTAGTTCCATAGCTTTCTAAATTATTCTTAGTTTCATGACTAATCTTTAAATCCTGTGTTCCTGATAGATTTTTTTTCTGTAGAGCTTCAATCTCTGACTGTTGGTGCTTAATTATTTGCTTAAGCTCTTTGTTTTGTTTACCTGAATTTTCTTTTAATTCTCTGCATCTCTTTATGATTGCAGACTTGAATTCTTTATCTGTTAGAAAACAACATTTTTCCATGTCTTCAAAGTTAATTTCTTATGACCTGTAACTTGTCAAGAAATCTCATTTCTTGAGATTTCAGGGTGTGTTGTGTTTTTTTTTTTCCCCATGACTTATGATCTTGTTGATCTACTAGTTTGTTTGTTTTTTAATTTCTGCTAGGGGTGCTCTATTTTTGTTTTATTTTGCATTTTTGTCTCTTGCAGGTTTCCATATTGTGATTTGCTGTGCCCGTAAGTGATGATGCCTGCTGGGTGGGGGTGGGCTCGGAGTTGGGCATGTAGTGGTCATCTGTGAGTGTGTAGTTTTGCTGCCTGATGATGTGGGGGTTTGCTTGTTTTGTTGGTAGAACTCTGCTGGCTGGGACTATATGACTTGAACCTCCTGTGTGCGATTATATCCCTTGTATTCATCAAACCATCAGGGTCAAGTCCTTTCCACGAGTTGTTCTTCCAGGGTCTTAACCACTGGATCCTGATTCCCAGGGGGCCCAAGCCCCCAGGCATGTAGCAGTGGGGTGCACAGCACCTGTATGCTCCTATTCTTTCTGTTTCCAATTTTCTTCTTCTGTGCTTTTTCTAGCCAAGTGTTCGTTGGCAGCAATCGCAGAAACCCCTGCCCTGCTCAGTTTGACTCAGGCTTCCGGCTCCCTACTGTCTAAATTCATGCTGCTAGAGATTAAGGAAGTTGCTTATGCTCTTTCTGCAGGAAAAGAGCAAGTCAGCAATGGGATGGCTGCTGCTTCTAACCCCAGGCGAGTGCTGGGGGTTTAGGAAGCAGCTCTGTAATCTCTTGAATATGATAGCATTGGCAGGGGAAGAGAAAGTCCAGGTACTTTTACTGCCACTGGGCTCCCGTTTCCATGGTTACCCTTTGTTAGCCAAGAGTTGCTGGCAGCATTTACGGAAACCCCACCCCTGTTCCCTTTGACCCTGGCTACCACTCAGGCTCTGACTGAATTCGCACTGCTAGAGATTAGTGGGGCTGTTTCTGCAGTTTCCCTCAGGAGAAGGAGGCTGCAATGGGATCGTTACTATTTAAAACCCCATGATGGTGCTGGAGAATATCTGTCTGGCACATGCGGCTCTAGCTAGGCTCTGGCAGGAGCGGACAGCTTGTGCTCACGCTGCAAAATTCTGCTTTCTGGGGGCTCCCCTTTGCTGCTGTCCTCTCCTCCACTGAATCCCAATGCCTCTCGCCCACCTGTAGAGTTGGCTGTTAGCCTTCTGTTCTCCAAGTTGTTCTGGTCAATGCTAAAGCAGGAAAATCCCTTTTTCTGTGTTGGTTCTAAAAACGGGGTTTTTTTTTTTCTGTGTGGCATCTTAGTGCATGCTTTTCATAGATGCCATCTTTCTCTGACCCTGACTTTTATTTATTTGTCTTTCCTCATTGCTAAAACTAGCATTGTGTTAAATTAGAAGGACATCTTGCCTTGTTTCTGATGTCAGATGAAAACATTCAGTCTTGATTAACTGTTATTATGCTACTTGGGGAGATTTTAGATAAACTGTTAGGCTGAGGAGATAGCTCTCAGTCTTTGCCTACTATTTTTATCACAAAATTACTCTTTAAATAAAAAGTTCTGAACTATTGAGATGATCACATAATACTTTCATATATTCTGCTGATAAGCATTTTTATATTAATTGTTTTTCATATGTTGAGCCACTCTTGAAAACCTGGGGTAAAATCTCAATTAGTTATGGTGTATGATTCTGTTTATTTGATGAGGGATTCATTTTGCTTTTTTGAGTATTTTTGCATGAAGTTCATGAGAAATACTGGTCCGCAGTTTTTTTTGTGCTATCTTTGGTTTGGTATCAAATTAATACTTTTTTCTCATATCCGCTGCAGATTTATTAATCATGCCATCTCTTTATTTATACATTTAGTATCTATTATTGAGAAAATATTATATATGAAGAATATTTTTCATCAAAATTATTTTTTGAGAAAGCTGTGAAAGGAAGACTTACAGAGTAAAAAGGCACTGAGAAGTCAAGATGGCTACCTGGTAAGAGTGTGTCATATCTCTTCCCCACAAAACAACTAGTGATCACCAATTTTTCAGACACATGTGCCATGGAAGCGTAGACCTAGAGCCTATTGAGACAGTGACAGCAATCACAACCATATGGATAAGCAAAGGCATTGGGATTCAGCGCTATATGTTGGATTCAGGACTTGCAGTCGGGGTAAAAAGCAGCAGTGGGGATGGAGCCTTGGGAAGATCCAGGCTTACCGGGAAGAACTAAGCATCCCAAAAGTCACTTGAAAGCAGCAGAGAGACCACTCAGGGGGACAGAGAGCTTGGATTTGGGAGAGATGGTCTTGGAGCAGGGCAGGAAGCCCAGAACCCTAAGGTCTGAATGGTAGCCTGAGAAGGAAAGTTACAGAAACCACCATAACTAGAAGGCAGATAGTGGAATTCCCCATGCCAACTGCCTCCCATCATATTGCTCCAGAGTCCCAGGATGAGCCCACTGGAAATCCAGTCCACAGGCTTAAAGAAAGAATTGAGTCTCCTAGAATGGAG
>RJWH01005511.1:0-63110 GCA_004363575.1 Solenodon paradoxus
CCTTCCTTCCTTCCTCCCCACCTTCCTTCCTCCACACCTTCCTTCCTCCCCTCCTTCCCTCCTTCCTTCCTTCCTCCACAAAGTCCTTCCTTCTTTCCTTCCTCTCTTTCTTTCCTCCCTTCTTTCCCTCCTTAACGATAAAAATTCTGCAAAGAGAAAAATCCTAAATCCACCGTGTGCATCGCACTCCTGAAGAACCCAAACGTCCCTCGTGCCCACACCACGTGCCCTCTGAGCTCGTCAGTGACTCCTAAACGCAACACACAGGATGGAAGCCCCAGGGGCTGGCGCCACATTCTGAGTTCCTTTGGGGGGACGCTGAGCCTCCCAAGGGGCAGCCTGGCGGCACCCAGGCCCAGGCCCTCTCGGGCATCCCGCACCCCAGGCGGCCAGGGCCGGCCCCAGGGCACCGTCCTACAGCAGACGCGCCGCGCGGAGGAGGAGTCTGCAAGGGTCCTGTGTCACCCCCGTCTGTGTTCTCTCCCCACCTCTTGCTGAGAAAGGACCTTTTGTCAAAGACGCAGAGACAGCGTTTCCTGTGGCCAATCCCAGGGCCTGCAACCACCAGCCGGAAGGCCCTGCACCAGACTCAGAGACACACGTCCCCCCAGGACCGCACAGAGAGCTGGCGCGGAGAACCTGGGACCAGAGCCCGGGCAGGGGTGCAGGCTTCGGCTCTCAGGCTCTGGTTCTGACTTTCAGGCAAAGGCGCAGAGGCTGGCTGACGGCTGGGTCCGGCGTGAATTCTGCAGGCGTCCTGCTGGACACGTGCGTCTCTGTCCCTTAGAAAGGCCATTAGCATCACGCGCCCCTGCCCCTCAGGGGACTTCGGCACGTTTTCCCTGGTGAAGGGAGAGATGCCAGGGCCCCACGGCATGCCAATCTCGAGGGTAAAACGCAGTCTTTTCGGTAACAGCTGCCTGTGAGCAGGACACAGGACCAGGTCCCCTGCCGCTTGGAGCCAGCTCTGCGAGCCCACCTTTTGGGGGTCATGCCTATCCAGACAGTAACCCCCTGCGCATCTTCTGGTATGTCCGCATCGCCTCACACCGCCGCTATTTCTCAGGCGTCTGCATGCGTTTTGCCTTTGACACATACACTTTTTTTTGCATAAACCGAGAAAATGGTATGGATGAACTTAAGGGTGGAAAACTCAAAGAGGAGTGCACGTCCAAACGACCGCTACCATCTCTCTCTCTCACACACACACTCTCACAGAGGAGAATCATTCTGCAACGTCCAGGCGTCTAGTCAACATTCTTTCCATTTTAAGTCCTAAAATGCCTCCCAGTTCCCATCAGGCTGAGGTTACGAGGCAGACACCATCACGGTGACAAAGCCACCACCCTGCCATCCTTCCAACTAATGATCCAATGAATTAGGCAATTTTCAGCCAAGGAATGAGGTCATTTTCCAGCGGTTGACGGACAACAAATGCAACCCCACGGTGATCCAACAAAGCTACGATCTCTGGGTCGGATCCCAGTCGCACCCCATTAGAAGACATCACCTTTGTGTCTAGGCTGATCAGAATCAAGATCCGCTCCCATCCATACTGATTGTCAAACAGTCTGCCGCACACATGAGTGAGATGGGGTCTGTCGACAGACCTCAGGTGCCCGAGACACAATCTGAGGAAAGCAAGAGTCTCTCCAGCCACGTTCACTGGAATCCGAGGACCTTAGACTCTGCCTTGGGTTCAGGACAGGTGGGACCTCCAAGCTCGAAGATCCCAAAACGGAAACCAGAAACCTAGGGCTGACGACCCCACCCGGGTGTTGAAAACAAAGCCATCAAGCCGCCGCCGCACCGTGAGAGCAGATCTGAGATCGCCATCTGTCCGAGGACATCACTTACCCAAAATGCCCAGGCGGTAGTTGATGGTGATGACGATGACATTGCCGTAGCTGGCCAGGATACTTCCATCCACCATGTTCCCTGTGCCCTCCAGGTATGAGCCACCATGGATGTAAACCATCACGGGCTTCTTGGTGCTCTGGTCGTGGATATCTGCAAGAGACGTCGGGGGATATTACCACACAGGATGAGCTGCAAGGCAGCAGAAGCAGAGGCCATAGGATTCCACTGCAATCCAGCCCACGCCTCTTGGGGGTGTCCGTCAGCCATCATGAGACTGCCTAGCCCCAGGGACCCTCTTCTACGTCCTCCTCAAAGCAAAGAGAAGCTAAGGTGCCCAAAGACCACAAGAGCATGGGATCAGAGGCATTTGGATATTTGGGGACTAGCAAAGACCCTCCATAAAAATAAAGGAGGGACATGAAGTCCTTCTGACCAACTGAACTTGTGCCCCAGAAAGAAGATGTGCATCCGGGGTGATCTCCGCTGTCATCTTCTACGTAAGGATGAGACCCACGTGCAGAAGATGGACCTCAGCCCTCGGTTCCATCTTCAGAGACAGAGGAATGGACAGATTGACTTTCAGGCTCAGAAAAAGCACCTCAGCAGGGTCCTTGAACCTGGAAGCTCTCCCTACCAGACAGAGACAAGCCAACGTCTAATCGGTGGATGAAGATGAGCAACAGACAGAGACAGGATACGCCTCAAAACAGGGCATCAGCAAAAGATGCCCCAGCAAGGACATGGGGGTGACATGCTCCTCTGTTTGATGTTGACATCAGACTCGTGGACCGGTAACATAAATGGGGAAAATGAAGAGACATGCTGCACACGGGACAAGATTCCAACCTCAAGAAGCCATCTCTTTGCACAGGGAATTTCAGCTTCCAGGAAACATGCTGATTTGATTTGACAGTGATGTCCCTGTGGGCAGTGTAGAAAAGAGACATCCAGATACCACGTTCTCCAGGGCAGAATGCACAATGAGGACTGGATCATCTCTTGCACCTGACTCGCCCCAGCGGCTTCCATGGAAACCGCGGAGAAGATGGCCCTGGAGGATCATGATTTGTCAACAAAGAGGGGTCTACGGGGACAGACAGGCCTGTGTGCCCAGAATCGAAACAGCAGTATGCGAGCGAAATGAAACCAAAGGGACTCATGCGTGTGTTGCTTCCTTTCATCAATTCGAAACAGGATTTTCCTAATGCCAGGAGACACTTTGGAGACCGTAAGGAAAGGCATCGCCGTCCTTTGCAAGGCTGTGACCTCGGGAATAAATCACCGTTGGAATCTCAAACGGGGTCCCCATACTATCACAAACAGCTGGGTCATTGTGTACATCCACCCACGGCCTGTTTTCATGCTCGATGCTGGTACTGCGACCGCAGTTCACAATGACCTGTTGGCAAAGGAATACAGCGTGTGGAGACAGCGTGACCTTCACAAGGTCCTCAAGGAAGCAATGCTCCATTCAGTTCTCCTAACTTCTGAGACCCACAGAAGAAGGTGCGTGCGAATGGGGGTAGTCATCCCCAGATGCCTCATTCTTTCAAAGTTTAAAAAAAAATCATGGGGGACAGGGATGGAGTGAAGACTAGACTGTACTGAAGTCATGT
Source organism: Solenodon paradoxus (assembly GCA_004363575.1). Classification (NCBI taxonomy): domain Eukaryota; kingdom Metazoa; phylum Chordata; class Mammalia; order Eulipotyphla; family Solenodontidae; genus Solenodon; species Solenodon paradoxus. The sequence continues at coordinate 3,477 of RJWH01005511.1, forward strand.
CTCCAGCCTGATGAAAACAGATGCTGATTGTTGAGGGGAAAGGCATGAAGAAGAGGGAGCAGAGAAAATGCACATCATGCCCATTGCCAGTAAGAAGGATCGAGTTAGCTTCCCTTTTGAGTGCTGACGAAATTGCAGGGAAAGGGGAAGGAAAGGGCACCTGAGAAAGCAGGTGCAGAGTAAGATAATTCTAAGGCCATTAGATCTAGTAGAGAGAGATTCCAGGAAAGGGTGGAAATATGAGCTTAGGTAAGATCCTAAGAGAGTATATAGATAGATGATCAGTTGATAGATAATAAATAGATGCATATATAGTAGATGGAAGGATGGTAGAAAGATCAACAATAGTAGATAGATGATGGATACATGATAGATATAATATGTGTATATGTATGTAGAGATGATTCTTGGATGATAGGTATATAACAGATGATAGGTATATAGATTATAGGTAGAAGCACAGATGAATAGATAAATGATAGAGATAGATGAAGGATAAACACATAGACAAATGATAGATAAATAGAAACATATGCAATAGATGGGTAGCCACTGCCGGTGAATATAGATAGATGATCATAAATAACAGAATGGTAGATAGAATGCTAAGAATATGGATGGATGGATGATAGAAAAGGGTTAGATATATGAATTAAGGATCAATGATTGCATAGATAATAGACAAATGATGGGTGGAGATACATACATAGGTGACAGATATCTTATGGATGGATGATAGGTACTTGGATGGATGGATGGATGGAATTAGAGGTAGATGGATGAAGTAAGGATCAATGATAGATGGATAACAAGATATATGATTGATGGATAGATAGAATGATAGGTATGTGGATGGACGGATGGAATAGGAGTAAATGGATGAATTAAGGATCAATTAGAGATGGTTAAAGAGATAGATGATGGATAGATGGAATGGTAGGTATGTGGATGGATGGATGGATGGAATAGGGATAGATGTATGAAGTAAGGATCATGACAGATTGATAAAAAGATGTATGATAGATGGATAGAATGATAGGTATGTCAATGGATGGATGGAATAGGTTTAAATGGATGAATTAAGGATGAATGATTGCATAGAGATAATAGATAAATGGATGAATGGATAGATACATAGGTGACAGATATCTAATAGATGGATGGTAGAATGATACATTCTTGGATGGATGGATAGAATCAGAGGTAGACAGATGAATTAAGGATAATGAGAGATGGATAAAGAGAGAGATGATAGATGGATAGATAGAATGGTAGTTATGTGGATGGGTGTATAGATAGATGGATGGAATAGAGATAAATGGATGAATGATTATATAGATAATAGATAAGTGATGGATGGATAGATACATACATAGGTGACAGATATCTAATGGATGGATGATAGAATGATATGCACTTGGATAGATGGATGGAATTAGAGGTAGATGGATGAATTAAGGATGAGAGATGGATAAAGAGACAAATGATAGATGGACAGATAGAATTATTAAGTACATGGATGGATGGATGGATGGATGGATGGATGGATGGATGGATGGATGGATGGAATAGGGATAGATGTGTGAAGAAAGGGCCAATGAGAGATTGATAAAAAGGTATATGATAGATGGATTGATAGAATGATAGGTACGTGGACGGATGGATGGAATAGGAATAAATGGATGAATTAAGGATAATGAGAGATGGAAAAAGAGAGATGATAGATGGACAGATAGAATGGTAGGTACATGGATGGATAGATGGATGGAAGGATAAATTAGGGGTAGATGGATAAATTAATGATCAATGAGAGATGAATAAAGAGAGATGATAGATGGATAGATAGAGTGGTAGGTATATGGATGGATGGGTGGAATAGGGGTAAATGGATGAATTAAGAATGATTACACAGATAATAGATAAATGATTGATGAATAGATACATAGGTGACAGATATCTAATGGATGGATGATAGAATGATACGTACTTAGATGGATGGATGGATGGATGTAATTAGAGGTAGATGGAAGAATTACTGATCAAAGACAGATATATACAGGTAGATGGTGGGACATGATGGAACTCCTAGGATCTGCATCCTCAACTGAGAAACTCCAGCATCTACCCATTCTATGGAGAATTCAGAGTGACAGCGGTTTAGTTGCAACCCTGCTTCTTGTTGCTGACACCACTGACTCGGCAAAGGAGTCAGAACCACGGGGGAGTCTCGTTCTCTGACCTCTTCCCAAAAAATAATCATGTGGCTTCCGCTGGGTCTTCTGTCGGGCAATTTAAGCAGACACTTTCTGGGGCAACTAATCATTTTCGGGTGGAAAAATCTTTTCCCAAGATTGGTGCTGAGAGGCGTGGAGTTAACGTTTTGACTTTAATAACACTCAACAACTACCCCTATTTTTTCCCCCTTTCCAAGCAGCTCAAAGACCATGCTGAGAAAAATCACAACAGTGTCCCATTAAAACACTTTTCCCCGGCCCTCCCTGGGAGCCAGAAAGGATTCATGGAAAGCTATTTTGCCATCCTTCTGTTTGCAAAGAAAAGCTAGACAGAAAATGGTCAGACCCCCATCCCTAAAAAATTTCTAGGAGAGAGGGGTCTTGCCACATGGGGAGGGATTGAGAAAGAATGAAGACAGAAGTCCGCAAATACAGCATGGGCTGACACTACAACATCTGGAAGGAAGAAAAGAGGGAAGACATGCATGCATGTTGCAAAATTCCATTGTCTCTTCTGGTGATCAAGCCAAAAAAAAAAAAAAAAAGAAAAAGAAAAAAGAAGAAAAAGGGGAAAAACAAAACAAAAAAAGAGCACTTCATTGTCAGTAGCATGTGTCCCGCACATTATACTCAGAAGCAATGGGAGGCGTCTTCTCAAAGGAGAGGAGCAGTTGTTTACTTGCTCATCGGGGTTGAAAAATGACCATGGTTTCCCAAGAACAAGAAAAGAAAGCCACCCACTCCAGGTGTATTGATTTCAGAGAAGGAAAACCAGATTGAAATGGGGAAAAAAAAAAAAAAAAGAGAGTGAGAGAGAGAGAGATAAAATCATGCATCGGGATCGAGCTTTGAAAAACCAAAAAATACCTTCATCATCCCCATCACGATCATTACTCGTTATATCATCAGCATTTTTCTTTGTGTTGGCTCCTGGGGACATATTGAGAAGGAAAATAAAGGGGAAAAAAAAGAGAATTCAAAAACAACAACTTGGCAAAAAAATCAGGAGACCTACAACCCAGTCAAAGAAAAAGGAATAATGTCACACAAAAAAGTTGAAATCGGTTCCCATTGGATTTCCCCAAAAAATGAAGTTGAGCAGACAATGCCAAATGCAGAGAAATAAAAAAGATGTCAAGGACAAAGTCAAAAGGTTATTTGCAAAAAAAAAAATATATATATATATATATTAGATAGTCTGTGAAAATGGAGTTTGGGGGTTAAAATGGTGTGACTGGGGAAAGAAAAAGCAAATGTGAGTTTAAAAAAAAAGAAAATTAAATTATTCAAAAAGAGATTTCCCACCTCCTTAAAAAATACATATGAAGTTTTCAAGATTTCTCTAACGATAACATCGCAGGATCTAGAGAACTTATGTTTTTGATATCACTGATAGTCTTGCGAAAAAATTGCATCAAGTAAGTAGAAACACATTGAAAACAAACACAAGGATTTTAATCAAAAGGTCACACAAGAAACTGTCCCCTAGATTAGACGTTAGAAACATGCCATTTCCAATAAAAATTAGAAATGTGACTTGTTCATTTAAATCACAACAATTCATCTCTCACCAATAGGGAGACAAAACCCTACCCATTATTTTTTCCTTGACTATTTCAAATAGTATCATTTTCTGTTAAGTATCTAAATCAAGAGGAAAACAGAATAAATCACAGCGGTGAAAATAGTTAATATTTAGACATCAATGTTATTTGCCATGGTAAAAAGTAAAAAATGGAGTCACCTACCTTGAGGACCTGAAACATAAGTCAAATAGAAATGTACTTGTCTCCAAGGGCAAGAAGGATTACTGAATCCCATCCAAGACTCTCTTACGCTCTCAGAATGCTATGCGCCATATTGGTTCTTACCTTTTCCAGATACAGGAAAGCAAAACATGTATTATGGTTTGAATTGCTTTGTGCGATTGGCTCCATGGTCTTCTGTTTATAAACTGACACTGTCCATGTATGCAGAGTGCACACCCAAGAACTTGAACTGTGTAAATCCATGAAAGAGATCATTGCCTAGATCCATGAAAGAGATCATTGCCTTCGTAGAACACTTCAGACATAAGGTGGAGTGGAAAAATGTTCTAACTGTCACCCATGGTCTGAAAAAGATTCCTCAGTTCTACCAAACTCGAAGGAAAGTCAGCATTTTGGAAACCAAGATTTGAAGTGGTTTTTGTAGGTCAAATAAGGATTGATTATCGTCCATCATGGGTAGCTGAACATCGTTTAAAAAGGTGACCTAGGTGGGAAAAACAGGATGTTGTGTATTTATTGATTTTTCAAGCCACCATCCCAATGTCATTGAAGATCAGGATAGAAAGAGATGTGAGGTGTTCCAGATCTCTTGAAAATCCAACATGGCATCACTTCAAAGTAGAGTTGAGTCTTATGCAAGCAATTTCTTCTACTTACAACAGATTCATTTCCAACTTCTTAGGTACCGTTAGGACAGTGAAGTGCTAATCTGTGTTTGTCATTAACTTGATACCTCAATGCATTCATGTCCAAGAATCAGACTGCACTTAAATGTCTTGATTTACAAAACAGATCAGACTAATTCAATTTTTCTGTTGTTGGTTCCTGGTTGCTTTTTTCAGGGTTGCTGAGAACTCACCATATTTCAAGGCTCTCTGTTAAAATGAATTTATGGCTCATTTGTGTTAAACAGTCAAAAAGAGATGTATGCTTTTCTCAGAAAAATAGTTTCCGTGAATAATAGACTAAGAACATGAAGTATTTCTTGAGCAAGCAGGAGACTAGGTAGTAATATTCAAGCTTGGTTTCCCAATGAAATCGTAGGAAATGTTCTAAAGATTGGGCATACTTTCCAAATTTCATGAAATTGTGATATTAGTGATTAAGGAAAAATCCAGGCAAATCTAGAGGTTCTAAGTCCTCTATGAACCAAATCCAAATATTCAAGGGGTTGAATTTGTATACCATCATGTCAACTCACCTAAGTCTAGAATTCGATGATGATTATTTTAGTCAATGTGTTGGGTAAACATCAGTCTAGACATAGCTGAGATGATTTCCACCCAATCCAAAAGATGACTGGAGTCCAATCATGGGAACTCCTGGTTCTTACACTCATTCTCAGCAATCAAGGTGGTCATGATAAGACCTGGCATTTTGGGGCATTTTATCCAAATGAAATCATGCAATGTGGAGTCTTCTGAGCCTTGTTTCTCAGACATCATCTTATAGTCCCTCTATGTGATGGGAGGCCTTGGTTCTCATTCCCATAACTCATATAAAGAAAGAATAAGACATGGTATGGGAAGAACACATTGAGTTTCTCCATTCATCTGTTGTTGACCAGTGTGGCTTCCAACTGGTGACAATTATTAGTAATGTTTGGCCACCATTTTTTTTGTGTGTGTGCGTACATGTCATGGGTAGATATTTAGGAGCAGAGTTAGTATTTCCTATGAGAATTCTATGTTTTCCATCTGAAGAAACTACCAGTTTTGTGTTACAAATGAGCATCGTGGTTGGACTGGGGAAGGGTTCCCCTCTGTCTCCTCCATAGCTGTTATTGATGAATTTCTTGTGTGAATCCATCTTACTGGGTGTGAAATAGTATCTCTTCTCAATGTAAAACAGGCAATTTGCAAATGATGAATGGTTTTGAGGAGTTTCTCACTATCTTCTTCCAAGGGATGTCTATTCAAAGATTTGCCCCATTTTTAAAAAGGGGTTCTTTGTTCATCATGACTGAATTCTAAGAGTTCATTGTATTTTTATAAATACCCATCTTTTGGTAGAACCAGGATGGGAAGCTTTTCTCCCAGTTGAGGGCTTGAATTTTCATTTTCTCAGTGGTGCCTTTGGAAGGACAAACGTTTGCCTTGCAGAGGATGTATAACACAGTTACAGTTTTGTGTTTATGTTTTAATATAGAGAGCTTTGACAAGAAGCGAGCCTGGAGAGGTTGATTCCTCTTCTTATTATTCCTCAATGTTGACCGTTTTGAGATTTACACCTGTCGCTTCTTTTGAGTGCGTTTTGAGGGTTGAATTTACTCATTTTTGTATCTGGACATACCGTTGACTCAGCAACATTTGTGGAAAACACTACCCTTTCCAGAGGACTTCAAAGAGCTAATCACTGAAAGTCAATTGACTATGACAATTGATGGGTGAGACTCTATTTCTTGGTTCTTTAGTAATGGAATTCTACTCATCTCTCTCCCCTCAATACCATGGTCTTGAGTATCTTACAATAGGGAACCATGTCAAACGATAAGAGAAAACCATTCTCAAGATGTGTGATGCCTGACAATGTTTACCAAAGAGTCACATCTCTGATGAAGTCAGAACCCAGGCTAATCTCTTGTCTCTTTGATTCCTTATCATTCTTTTTGTATGGTGCCAGTCTGGGATAAAATAGGGGAGGAAACATTCTCCAACATTCTTTTGCCTTTTTCAAGAGACTTTGCAAACTTTCAGAGGAGCTTGTCAGTGGAAGGAGACACTTACCTGCTGAGATTTTGATAGAAATCAGTTGCCAAACCACAATTCTAAAAATCATTGTAGACAGCAAAACCCGACCCGGACACATAATAGGGATGATGCAGGATTCATTTTCAGTCTTTAGTTCTTCCTTCCGTAAAGTGGTGCTCAATTTGTCCTGACAAAGAGCACTAACAAGATGAGAAATAGAACAATAGAGTTCTCTTGATGATTTAATAGAGTTACCTGGAAAATGATTATGCTGGGATTGAGTCCAGAGTCTACCTCTCAAGTCTGCCAAAAAAGCATTTTGAAATCTTGAGACCATGTTGGGCCCCTTCCTTCTCAGGTCAGAAGATTGTTCCTTTATCTCTGAGAATTACCATCTCCATGTAATCTCAGGGAGGAAATCATTTTAAGCATTAGCACTGCAGAATGAATGGCAGACAAAATGGCAGCCATCCCATTACTGACATTTGAATAGAATTCTCCAAATGCAAGCTCAACCTTTTGGACCCTGAAGCAAAGATTTATGTCGCTGAAGCAAAGATTTATGTCACTACCTGTGTGTTTGCCATTCATTGAGAAAGTTTTCTCTTCACCACTTTCCAAAGTCCAACACTTCCAAAGAATCAGGTGTGTGACAAATGGACATGGAAAAGGGGGAAATAAAAATCCAGGGAAAACCTGTCCATCAGAGAGGTTCTTTTAACATTGTATCTATCATCTATCTCCATGAATTCATCTTCCATCCATCCACATACCCATCCATCCTACTACCCACTCATCCTTTAATCCATATCACTACTCATCCATCCATCCATCCATATCTATTTTTCAGCTGTATCTATCATCAATCTCCATCTATCCATCCATCCATTCATTACCCATTCATCATATCTATCAGTCTATAGATCTATCTATCTGTATATTGTCTATCATCTGTCTCCATCCATCGATCGTCCATGCATCCATCCTTTCATCCATCCATTCACCCATCTAATGTTCCATGTATATTCTCTATGATCTAACAGGAAACACTGAATAGTTGATACTGTGTGCCAAACAAAGGCTAACAGCTTTTACGCATTGAAGCGTTCATTTTTCACAAAACCTCCCATGAATTGAGTACATAGCAACATCTTCATTGTACACCTGGGGAAAATGTGAGGCCAAAAAAAAAATCTAGTTTCTGCAAGTTTACAAAGTTAATAAGCATTAGAGTTCTTTTTCTAGTCTGCTTTTACCACTTGATTATTTTGATCATTATAATTACTACTAAATGCAGACGTGCTAAAATTTATTTTTCCTTTCTATTTTCTGCCGTTGTATACTAAAGAAAATAACTCTTTAATCCAAAGACATTATGCCATTCTGTTTCATTTTCTTTTAATGGTTTTCAAATTTAATTTCTTATGTACATCATATTGCATTTGAATTATATTTCTCTAAATGGTGTAACTTAAAGTTGTCTGACTTGTTAAAATACTTCTTTACTTTGTTATTATTGCTCTATGCATTTTTGGATATTCAATCTGCTCCTCTGTCCATGTGCAGGTCCCAGCGCCCGCTCCAGCAGATCCCAGGGCCCTTCTCCCCCACCTGGTCCCTCCTCCCTCCACCCCTGGGAGCCGCCATCTGTCCTGGGACCTCTGTGCTTGAGATTTATGTCTTTATCTCCACATGGAGTGACACCATCCTGTCCTATCTCTTTCTGACTCCTCTCACTCAGCAGGGTCCCCTGCAGGTCCCTCCAGGGGGGACAAAGGGCACGATGTCTTCTTGACAGATGCCTAGATTTGCAGAGTCTCATGAATATTAACACTTGGTCTGGTCTCAGTGTGGGCAGTAGGGCACTTACTTGCTCATACATGCAAGTCTGCGTACGTTTCTCTGTCACCAAATCCAGGTGAGGTTCCTGGCATGTTTATCACACTCAGAACAGACAAACATCCTTTTTGAGAATCCCTTTTGTCCGTGTCCCATGAGTATCCGCATGCCCTTGATGCTGAGCCTAAATAAAGATGTCCCATTGGGCACCAGCCCTGATTCCCACCCGACATGATCTGAGTTTACTGAGGATGACTTCTTATGCAGCAGCGAACACTGACTGACACCACTTCGTGGATGAGAGACGTAACTCACCATCCAGTCACATCTCCTTCAGACTCTGGGATATTCCATCCCTGCTGGTTGCAAAGTGCATCTTACTGACATCACCCCCTAGAGGAGGCATCTTTATTCTTGAGTATAAATTCTGTCCCTTCAGGCAGGACTTTTCTCATTATCTCCATCCTCTATGCCTACACGGACAGGTGCCTTAGGATTCTCTGTAGCCAAAAGTGTTCCCAAAATGATTACAGTGTCTAATCGGATACTTTATCAAATAGGGGTCTATTCGATTTTTTTTTTTTTTTGGGCTTCACAGGAGCCAAGACTTAGTGGGCACTTTAAAAAAAAAAATTGGTCTATTGTTAAATGTGCAAAGAGAAGCAAGACATTCAGAGTAGAAAGTCACAGTATAAATAGCTGGAGATGTGGATCCTGGGTGAGTAGCAGCTGGGCTCCCTCTGAAGAAATGCAATGAGTCCACTTACATCCCAGGACCAGGAGGAACAACCAAGATGAACAAATGAAAATGAAAGAATATATGTCTGCACCCTCTCTCTTCCTGCCTGCTCAGCAACCTGCCATCATTCCTGCCTGTTCCTTTTCTTAGAAAAATAATAATAAATTATCTGGGAGATGCAATGGGGATTTTGGACCACAAAATTACATCTACAAAATCCTCACGATGCATGTCAGGTAATGAATATCTCGAGATGACTCATGGATGTCTGACCTCCTCATTCTATCTGGTAGAAGGAAGGTGGATTTTATGAAGAAGAGACATCAATGCTGATGAGGACCCTCCAAAAAGCTATCATTAATTTTCTCTGATATAAAAATTAAAGGTTGCTTTCCCTCCGAGTCTCAGTATTACTTCTCTCAATAATTACTTCTCTCAAGTAAGAATGAGATGTTGTTTTCTCTTATTTGGTTGTTAGAATTGACATCAGATGATAATGTATCACGACTTCTTCATACAAGGTTGGGTTCCTTTTTCTAACATGGAATGTACGCAATTCTGTCATGGTTCATCATGATCGATCATTTCGGGAAAATTGAAGACATCTTGTGATGACGATAGGACTTTCTACTTTCTCCAAAAATAAAAAAAGTCCCCACTCTAATGAGGAGACTGAAGTGTTTCCAGGATTTATTTTCTTCTTTACCTCCGATTAGCTGGGGAGGGTAGACTGGGAGAAAAATGTGAATAACCACTCTCCTTTCCTGTTTTGCTGGAATTAGAGTTGACATCACACTCCTTTTTGAGAAGAATTTCATACATGTGAAAACGTGGTAAGTGCCTGAGAGGTATCTACATAGCAGACTTGTTCTTATATTTAGGGATTTTGTTGGGAAAGGTTTCTGTTCTCAGGAATCCAGCAGAAACCCCATGAGAAATACAGGACCCTGCCCCCTTTTTATTAGAACTTTGAAGAGTTAGAATACATTTCCTTCCCAAACAATCTCCAGGAGCTGGAGATGAAATTACCATGTTTTTAAACCCAGGGACTAATTTCATCTTGAATGATGCCCCTTCTGTTTGAATGCTTTTTTTATGTGCAAAATGAAATTGGCTTTTCCTGGCCCTAAGACATCTCCTGAAATACTGTATGAAAAAAAATTAAAAGCCAAACAAAATAAAAACAATAATCCTCCGCAGAATCGTTGCCAAGAGGTTTTGGAAGATGGGGATTTGGGTGGCATTGTGTGAAGTCTGATGAAAAGCTTCTTTTCTGTAGAAACAACAGAGATCACGGGCTCAGGAATGTGATTTCTACGCCCTGTGTTAAGTGGGTGCGGGGACAGGAGGGAGGGAATCAAGGGGAAGTTTAGGGGCATTATTGCTTTGTGTTCTCTTGGAAGGAGTCAGCTTCTTCTCAAAATGGACCTTCTATCTTTTTGCAATCATACTTATCTTGTCTTGGGATTTTCTCTGTGTCTGACATGGGATGAAGGACTTCAGGATTACAAAACAGTCAGTTGTCAAGACTGATAGAAAATCACTCATGCTTGAACTGCCTCAATCAGGCTAGAAGATGCATCTCAAATAACCTCACTGGAGGACTCAAAAAAATATAGGCATATGTGGATCATATAGATATGTCTATGTACAGGGAGATGCCTATACATCACATTTAATATTTTTAAAATGGAAATTGTGGAAGGAATACTGCATCCTGACAAAATCTAGGTTGAAGGTATGCAAGAGAATAAACTGACGTCAGGACAGAACACAGCACCCTTTCAGCTTATTTTTCTTTTATTTAGTGTGTGCCTTTCGTGGGCTTCTCTATGTAACACTTGTGAGTCAGGTCATCTGGTATTTGTCTTTATCCTTCTGATGTATCTTACTGAGCATCCTCCCCTTGAGGTCCATCCAGGTTGTCAGAAATGACAGGGCTCCATCTTTTTCAGGGCTGTGTAGTATTCCACAGTCTCTTTGAACCACCTGTTCTTTATCCATTCACCTGATGGTGGGCACTTAGTTTGATTCCAATCCCATTTTTATTTTTCAGGAAAGGTGAAAGCAGGAATGAAGGTGAATAGGCAGGTAGGTTGGGAGACAAAGAAGGAAGAAATCATCTGACGGTGGGCACTTAGGTTGTTTCCACCTCTAGACTCTTGTCAATAATACTGCCATGGACATGGGGTGCAGAGATCTCTGCAAATTGGTGGCATTGTGGTTTTAGGGTCAATACCCAGTAGAAGAATCACGGAAGCTACATCAAATAAATATTCCTATGTGTTCATATAGTATGCATGTATTTATTTACATCTATAGATATGCATGTATCTGCGTACAGCTACCAAATGTTAATATATCATGTATGTTCAGTAAGAAATATACATACAGGTACAGGCCTGTGGACATAAAATACAATCCATCTCTCTGTAGATATCATGTATACATGCACATACATATACATATATACACAACACACACAAACACACACACACACACACACACACAAACGTGAATCACAAGGTTACCCAACTCTTTGGAAAATGCAATTATTTCTAATGCAGGTAAAGTTTTTGATACTTTCTTTCCTTCTGAATTTAGCTCGTGGGCTTGACAGACCTGTTGTAAGTTTTGTTTAGTTGGAAATGAAATGAAAGGCTCCAAAGAAAGAAATGATAAGTGTCCACACAAGAAGAAAATTAAGGGGAACCACCGTGATCTCCTTTCCAGGGAGCTGCACCGACCCAGCTGCTAGCTTCCGTCCTCCTTATTCCACCCTGGATGGAGGAGACAGGTGTCACTCCTGAGATACTATATCCAGGGCTTTCTATTTTCTCCCCATTTAACCTTGGAATGAAGAGGAGCCAGAGAATGGCCAGCCCCAATTGACACCAAATGCAGAAGAGAGGAGTAAGACAGGATTGAGAAGCTGGTGACATATCTTTCCTTCCTGCAGTGCAAACGAACTGGGTTCACTTTTCTAGTATTTGATTCTTCCGATGAGACGCGCAAACACACACACAGGCCCTAACACATGCAAATGCAGAAATGGTCACTCACATGTGCACACAAACACACAAAACCCTCACACATTGAGAAAACCACGCAAACAGACCTCCACACGGACAGACAGACAGATTCTCGGACATGTGGACAAACACAACTCCTCCAACGTGCAGACACAGAATCACACAGATACTCAAATGGACACACACGGTTACTCACAGATACACGTCACACGTTTAGACACAGCCATACAGCCAGACCTTCACACGTGTGGACACTGACTTTCAGACATGTAGACACAGAAACACAGAGACACTCACACGTGTAGAAAAACACACAGATCTCAGACCTGTAGACACACAAACACAAAGATTCCAACACCTGTAGATACACAAACACACATGAAAATGCACACTCGGACCAGCCCTAAAAAAAGGAATTCCTGCCTTCCGTGACCACCTGGATGGAGGGACCTAGAGGGGAGGATGCCCAGGGAGATCAATCAGAAGGAGAAAGACAAACACCACATGAGCTCACTCATTGGTGGAACATAACATAACACAGCAAACAAACAGACAAAATAGAAATAGTCTGAGATGCAAATCACACTTGGGTTATTTTCAGCTGTTCACTTTTGTAATCATGCTTCAGGGAAGAGGGGAGATGCAGAGATCTCTGGGACTTATCTTGGAATAACCTGGATGGATCTAGAGGGGAGCGTGCTCAGGGAGATCAGTCGGGAGAAGGACAAACACTGGGTGATCTCACTCATTGGTGGAAGATAACAAAACACAGCAAATAAACAGACAAAATAGAAAGTCACAGTAACAGACCTAAGAAAACCAACCCTTTGTCTCTGAGCACAGGACTGAGGTCACCAGAGGGGAAGGTGATGGAGGTGGAATCCAGTGGTGGGTCCCATGGACAGTGGTGGGTGGTGAGATGTCCTATATTTGACCAACACTGCACCTGCACATCTGAAATGTCTATCGCTTGTAAATGCATCCTGCCTCAACTTAAAAATGAAAAAGAGAAATGCATCGACAGCTCCGAAATACCACACACAGCCCTCCAATCCGATCAGCTGTCTCTGCAACACCAGGTGAGTGTCGTCTGACACATGGCTGGTGAGTCACACGTGTGCCAGCCTTACAGTTCCCCAAGCTGTGACTGCAGAGGTTTCTGTCCCAACTTCTGCACACGCCACTTTCTCTTCTTAACTTCTGAGACTTGGTTTAATGAAATGCACCCTCCAATGTTAGAAAGTCCATAGGTCGGGTTCTGAGTTCCAGCCCGCCAAGGGAGAATGTCTCTCCGTTCACGTTTCCCCCGCCCATCGCGCGGGTCCCCAAGTGGACTCATCTTGGCACATCAATTACTTCCCCGTGGCCGCAGGTGCACACATGTTCATGACCAATAAACCCATCACTGAGCAAAGACCTTCAGTCACAAGGGGCCCAAGGAAACGTTTGCAGAGGAAACATGTCAGAATGCAGCCCAGGGAAGTGATTTATTTTGTAGGGGAATCCACAGGAACTGGGATACCAATGATTATGTTTTAAAGCAACGTCCTCTGGGATGTTTAAATGGGAGATGTTTCCAAAGCATCTTTCCAGGTCTTCTATCTGAGACTCCTGCAAGGCACGCTGGGAGTTTAGGAAGGCAGGTCAGCTCTACCTGGAGTCTGTGCTTTCCTTTGAATAGATATTTAGGGTGAGTGTCGGGGGCAGCTGGGTGTGCATAAGGCAGAGGGAAGCTGTGTCTCAGTTTCTTGCTATTAACATCGCATGTTATTCATCTGGTGGACAAGCTAGCTGATGACCTCCAAGTCATGCTACTGAAATTGTGACAACCAGAATCATTTTTTGATGACCCCGTTGAATAACTCAATTGCAATGCTCCCTGCATACTTGCAGGATGGTGTTCCAGGGACTTTGCAACCGTGTGAAATACTCTCTGGAAGCTTCCGTGCCTCACAATATGGATGATGGCAGCAATGAAAAGTGAAGGAACTTGGATACCAGCAGATGCAATTGCTGTCGGTTTGTGATTCAAACCCAGAAACCCAATTCCTGAGGGAAACGCCATCCAACCAATTTAGTAAACAGGGAAATGATGATTTACATGAGGCACGGGGTTGGGGAGATTAGTGCTTGCCTGGACCGGTTTGCTTCTCCACCATCAATGATAACATACAAAAATGCATAATCCAGGGACTGTCCCTAATTGACTCTGATTATAGGATTCTTCTGTAGATACCTATGCCTTGGAGGACTGCAGAAAATAATGTCAAGCTGTGATTATAACAGGAGAGCCAAATAAAGTTGTTTCTTCCTGCATGCTTAATGAACGTAAGCCTTTAAGTCCATTCTATTTAAAACCAGAAAGCGTGTGCTTGGGGCCAAGATGTAAGCTGAAGATCTCTCTAGGTGTTCACAGATTTATGCTGAGCACATTTCAGTTTCAAAAGCACGTTCTTGGGAGATGCACAAAGTCATTGCTAGCCTAATGATTGGCTTTCTTTGGTAATGATATACAACCTCAGGTATTTATGAAAATCTCTGCAGGTTATGGATGTTGACTGTTTATGTTTTATTATTATCACTCTTACTTTGGGTAGAAGAGCGAGGGCAAGACTAAAGGCAGATCTGAAGAGTCCACAGAATAAAACAGTTAGTAAACACCTGGTTCTGTTAGAAATAGGTCTCAATGCCTGTCTTCCCAGTAGATGTCAAAACTGGGATAAAATCTCTTTACTCCAAGGTGCGCTCTTAGCAAGCAATTTCACCATCGGGTGTCTAGGATTTCCCAGCTACAATACTCATGAAAATGAAGGTGCATATGGGAAGAGAGCAGATCCAGAGCACAACCAATCCAGAGTTTGAGAAATTCCAAAACCACTGTTAGGTGTTTGCAAAGAATGCCATTGATAAGCAGAAAGAGAGCTCAGATTTTTCAAGAGTCTATTCTGGCAAGGCCATATCGGGAAATTGTTCTATCAACCTGGTGGGATTGGAATGAGGAAGCAATTGACTCCAAATACTTCCCACCCAGCATTCAGACACCTGTCTTAGAGAATAAAAGGAGAACCAGGAGAACGTAGCAATAACACACTGGAGGATGAGTATCTATCTCTGCAGGTGACCTGGATGCTTTGTTCAGAATGCTTCTGAGCACCAAGATGTCTCATATTTTCACCAACCAAAACCCACAGGTCAGAGGACTGGGGAACAAGAATGGCCGGAGCTTATTGTTGCAGAGTTGGGTGATGAAAAAACGTGCTGGAAGACAGTCCAGAGGACTTGAGTGTTAACTAAACAGCTGATAGTCCTAGTAAAAGGTGCTGTAGCTGAAGATGAAAATCTCAAACCCAAATGAATCTGAGAAGGGATTAAAAAGCCCCAAAGCTGCAAAGGAGTCTGTGTTTCTAAAGAATAAGGCTGGGGCATCTGAGAACATCAAGAACAAGACCAGCATCTTGGACAGTTGTCAAAGGAGAGAACCTCTTCCCCAGCTCATCACTCGGTAGACAATGTCTCCAGGTAAATGTGGATTTTCTGGAAGATGAAGGAAGAGGAACAAAAAATGCTAATTCACAGAAAAACCCGCACCCCCATGTTCATTGCAGCATTATTTACAATAGAGAAGAACTGGAAATAACCTAAGAGCCCATAGTCAGTTTATGGAGAAAGATGTGGTCTCTATTCATCATGGAATATTACACAGCTATGAAAAAGGTATGGGCCCAAAAGAGTTGAATTCACAGGCATCTCTGCACACCCATGTTCATTGCAGCCTTATTTACAAAAGCCAAGATTGGAAACTATCTCAGTGCCCATCATGAGATGAGTGGATACAGAAGATGAGACCTGAACACGGCATGGAATACTACACTGCTGTGAAAAAGGTGACGATCTGCCATTGGCAGAAACATAGCTAGAAGGAAAGGGGATTTTGCTCAGAGAGATGAGTAAGAAGGAGAAATACACTGTAGGATTTCACTGCTATAGTGTATAGGGAAACCAAGTCAACAAATGAACAAAATCAAGCAAAAATACTTTTAACATGCTAACTCAAATGATAGGCTTAATCAAGAAAACTCATCAGTGGTTGCAGGGAGAGGTGGCGGGAAGAGAAGGGAAGCAAAGAGGGTTATAGGGATGAAGTATATGTGAAAGAAACACCTGAAATACTGGTGAATATACTGTGTCAGATACAGAGGTGAATTCATGATGACAAAATGCCCAAATACCACGGGACGATGGATTCTTCCTCCCATAAAATTCCATAACATCCATTCCTTTCATTACATGAATAACAAAAAAAGAGAAACAGCACATATCTTAGGTGGAATAAAAGCAGCACAGAACAAAAAATCGTCTTCCAGAACATTGAACTCAGTGGCAGTCATTTTTGGTGGAGTCAAAGAAGATGTTCTTTCTTTGGCCAAGATGCCTATAAGCGAGCAGTGCAAGAGAGAAAGTGGGTGTAGGGAAGGAATGAAAAGGCTCCCTCTTGGGAGACAACAGGCAGAGAACGGTAAGAAGACAGAGTTAGGACCATATTCTAACTCCGAAGTCCAAGGTACTGGACTGGACTCACAGCTGAGCACTTTGAGGGAAAGTGATTGACAAGAGAAGGAAATGATTGACAAGAGAAGGAAATAAGGAGACAATAGAAATCATAGGGGAAAAAAGGGGACAAGGTCCAGTCTGGGACATTTTTCAGATGTAAAGACAGAAAATCCCATCACTCCTATACACCCCAAAGGGCCCACCACATTCAACTGTGAGGTTAATAAGGAATCCTAATATATTCCAATGTCTCCTCTTGTGATTACCTTGAAAATAGCATAAAAAAATAAATTTAAAAGAACAGGGAAGTTATGACCTGCCCCAGTAAGAAATGAGTTCAGCTCTAAGATGGTTGATGATGGTCCAACATGAAAAAAGGTGATTATATTGCTTTTTCACATGCAGTGAAAAGGTTCAAAGGATTACAGACAGAGAGAGATGAGAAAAAATGCATCTGTTTGGCAAATAGCGTACCACGTGATAGAATACATGCATTTCATTAAAACCAGAGTATCTGGAAGATGTATTTTCGCAGGGCCCCCTTGAGAATCGTTTCAATCAAAAACACAGATGAATTTTCATACGGAACATAATTTGAGGAGAGGGGCATTTTGGACATTTTCCCCAGAAGGTAAGGAAGGAAATACCGGTGTGAGCATGGAATTTTCCGTCATTTTTCTTCAAGCACAAGCAGTAAGTTAAAAATCAAGTCATGACAAGTGAAACTATCCGACTGGAGGCGAACTCGTGACTCTTGCGTGTGATGAACTAGAGGAAAGAATTTCAAGAATGAACAGAATTAATGACGGAGGATGGATTTGTTCCGATGGTCAAAAAGCCACCTGCAAAATCCTTCTAGGTGTGTGGGAAATACCTCTTATTATGTGGAGAGGAGTGTTTTCTGTATGAGAAATAAAAAGTATGGCGACAACCTTAAAATGGGTAGAAAAGACAGAGCAGAAGACAAAGAAAATTATGAGATGCGTAAAGGATGCATGTACACATAATGCACACACACATATAAAAAGAGAGAGAGAGAGAGAAAGAGAGATGCAGCAGATAGGGGTAGAAATTAAGTGTGTGGCAATCCTGCAGTATTTTCACATGTACTTGATAAATGAATCAAGTAACTGCATAATATCTTTTGCAAGTCTGACTCATCTGGGCTTGACAAGGTAAAGGAGCTTTCTTCATTGTATTAGTTATAGGCCTTCTGCTAATTTTGTTGGAGCACCATTAAGGCTTTCTTTCTAAAATGTCCAATTGTCCAGTGGTAAAAGGAGACGGGTAACAACATCTTGGAAGCAAATAAATTCTGGATTTGTTTAATGTTGATAAAAGCAGCAATCTTGCTTAGTGGACTCTATTGAAGTTAGGTGAAGCATCACTCACAAAGCAAGAGAAACGGAGGGGTAAGGTGACTTTTTTATGCATAGCATATAGAAACATAGCCATCCTCATTCCTCTGTATGCCCATGGTTGCTTATTTAAAATCATCTATTTATGAGTTAATTCTACTACATCCCAAGGTCCCTGGTTAAAGAGCTGGGTCCAGGGGGAATAGCCAAGAAGACAAACTGAATACAAGTGAATAAAGTAATTTTTCCTCCTCTCTCTTCCTGCCTGCACCTTTCCTTTAATAAATACATATATATTTATATACACACATATATATACAAACATGTATATTTTATATATACATATAATTTAGAAATAATAGATTTGGAGTACAAACTTTTAACATATAGATTCACTCAGGAGCAATATGCATCTCTGTTTGTGGATATACTGACAGATGATTCTAGATGTGTATTTCTTCTCAAGAACAGGTGTGCCCTGGTGGAGCAGCAGTTGTGTCTGCCGCCTCTGGCTGAGTGCAATGCACACACATCCTAAAAATCCCAGTTTGTGCCCTGGGCCTGGGGGGCGGAGGGGGGATCCCATGTGAAGAAGTCAATAAAATAAAGTGCCTTTTCCTCCTCACTCTCCCCGTCCACTCTGCTCACCTGCATTCCTGCTGTGCCTTTCCTTTAGAAGACAAACCAGAAAACAGCGATACTGTGAAGACAGACTTCTGTCTGGTTATGTGTGAATATATAGTCATTTTGCCTGTTATCAGGTCTGTCTGCACAAGTCTGTATATTTTATAACATGTATCAATTTGCTGTAAGATGTTATGCAACATGGAAATGTCTAATGTCACAGCCATATGATCTGATACAAAATATAAATATATAAAATACAAATTTCTATGTCGGATTTATATGAGGTCTATCCAAGCTCTGGATAGATGTCAGGTGGATAGTGATAGAATTTATATATATATATATGTGTGTGTGTGTGTGTGTGTGTGTGTGTGTGTGTGTGTGTAATTTATGAGGTCCATCTTAGTTCTGGATAGATGTCAGGTGGATAGCGATATAATTGATATATATATATATATATGTATATGTAGGCTTTATGAGGTCCATTCTAGCTCTGGATAGATGTCAGGCGGATAGCGATAGATGGAACTTATATAAACATATATGCATTCATAACACACACACACACACAACAAGAAAATGCAAGTCCTTTTGTGGAATCTCAATTACCAAAGGCATTAGTGGGGCACCCCATTGCAACCTCACTCTGGAGCCTGGGGAACCCCCAATGTGAACAGCTAAATAAAGTAAAATACAATGAAACAAAATGAAATGATATGAAACCTACCAGCATCCCTCCCCCAAAGATAAAGACTTGTGCATGGTAAGTATGATACATATATTTCCTATGGCTGATGCCGTGTATCAGTGTCTTTACAGGTTGCAGCATCTCTGTGAGGAGTTTACTGAGCATGGACACATGCACATCTGAACCGGGATGCACGTCTGAACCGGGATGCACGTCTGAACCGGGATGCACGTCTGAACCGGGATGCACGTCTGAACCGGGATGCACGTCTGAACCGGGATGCACGTCTGAACCGGGATGCACATCTGAACCCGTCTGGCTGGAGGATGATACAATGTTCCCACCCAAGAAGGAAGCAACAAAGCATCAAAGAGCCTTGCACTGAGCACAGCCTGGGTGGCCTTTGTGAATGAGCCAGGAAGCAGCTGAGACACCCAGAAAAGAGCAGGGGGCATGGCTTCCAAGAAGCCTGCAGGTGTCCATCCCCCTGACGGTCCCCGGTCCGGTGCAGGGGAATTGGTTCCGGCAGCCCCAGGAATTTGATGGCAGGAGAAGTGAACGAGAGGACCAGGTGGAGGACATGCACACCCAGAGCTGGCCCACTGACCCGAGGTCCCCCTGCTCCTGCAGGAGACCTGGGACAGCACTGTCTATTCTGCCTGCAGACAGCACCCCAGGTGCATGCCTGCCTGCGTCCTCATGGGAATGACTGAGCAAAATCGGCTCATCCAAGCAGAGCAGCAGGCCAGCTCTCTCTGCAGCATGTCTGCCCCACTCGCCAAGGACCCATCTGATGAGAACTGGCGGAGACATGCCAGCAAGGGCCGGATGGTGTCCGAGTTTTCTTTCACGATCTAGGGACCTGATCCTTTCGGGTGGCCTCCTGTGCCTTGGCAATCCCCGATACGGGTTTCCTGTGCCCCGTGGAGACAGCATGCTCCTGGCAAGGACTCCAGCCACAGGTCAGGTGAGGAGACCCATCCAACAGGCTGGAAAGGCCAGGAGGGACGCGCGTGAAGGAAGGAAAATGCCCGGGAGGTGGCCGCTGTCTTTGTCCGGTGGCTCGGACTCTGCCCCTTTGGTCTGTCAAGACCAGTGTGAGGATGCACCGGGGAGACTTTGGACAGGACTCAGCGATCCTCGGAGGCTGCAAAAGCACGTGGGCAGAGGAATAAGCTGCCAGAGGGATGGTGCTGAACTCAGCAGCAACTCCAAGGAAACACACATCACTCACTTAGCAGCTGGTGAGCCATGGAGAAGATGAGCTTCTCCAGCAGCAGCTCCTGCAGCGGCCTGGACGTGTGCCCATCGGGAAAGCCGGCAGAGTCCCAGCTGCTTGGTGCACACAGCTGACGCACCAGTGAAGGGGAAAAAAAGAGGGTTGCTTTCAAGGTCAAAGCTCCATGCAGAGAGGCGTCCATCCAACTGCAGGTCTGCACCAGATGCTGGAGCCGATGGAAAAAGCACCAGCACCTTGCCTCCAATTGTTCCTCCACACAACCCCACTGAACTCTGATGCACCCCCAAAGATACCCTTTCCAAGCCTGGCACCGGGCTGCCCTGAAGCCGGTGTCCACAATCAAACCTACGAAGGTGAGCTAAGAATAACATCAGCTATGGAGACACACATAACGGAGGGAAGGCTTGAAGGCTGAGTGCAGAAAGCTGCATGATGACCCCAGTTCCAGCAAATGCAAGAGGACAGGGTTCATGACAACATCAGAAGGTGCGATATCTCTAGAGGAGACCTGGGAAGCGGCTGCGGGGCGCAGAGAGGTTCTGAGGACCATCAAACTCTTCCCTGGACAGAAGGACGGACACCCACTGTGGCAGCTCAGCCCCAAACCCTTGCACATAGTTCAGCAGCAAGAGTCAGCCCTCCTGTCAGCTAGGGACGTGGGCTGGTCACAAATGTGTCAGTGCTGATTTAGGGCCAGTCACGTGGATGCTATTTTCCTGGCCAATGACAGGAAGTAACAGGGACAGCCTGGTGGAGTCGTGGTTGGTCCTCTGCCTCTGGACAAGCAGAGCGCATATTGCAAATGCCTCGTGTCCTGACTCCTGGCTGGGGTATGGGGCAGGGCCACAGGCATGAACAGCTAAATTAAAGAAAAAAGTGCTTCTGCCTCGTCTGTGTGCCCGCCTGCTCGCCTTCATTCCTGCCTGTGCCTTTCTGCAAAAAAACAAACAAACCAACAAAGAAGAATAGGGTAAAAGAGACTTCCAGGAATAATGGCTGCATTCAGCATGCCTTTTGGGGTCTGTCTAAAAGTTCCCCTGGAACATGGGTAGGTCCCTTTCTTTGGAAATCAGCCTTCTACACCAGAAGCACCTTGATATCCCAACGCAGCTTGCAAAGAGAGAAATGAGCTATAATAATAAGCAAAGCAGCAAGCGCAACTCAATAGGTCCCAGGTCCTATTCACATTAGGTAGGAAGTCATGATGATGCTGAGATAGTATCTTTATGGCAGGGACTTAGTCAAAAAGGAGGGACTATGCACCATTGTATGCATTTTTATCACCAAATGAGAACCTGGAATGTCCTTGAGAAGAAGGAAAAGTTTCATTGCCTTCTAGATCCCATCGTATTTAACCAGAGATGGACTCTCTAATCTGGCAACAGTGCAGAAGTCCTTACTTCACGTCTTGGAAATGGAAACTCTCACCAATAGGAAGTAGAGCCTCACGAATGGAACCAGCTGCTCGCTGAAATGCACAGGAGACAAGTCCCTTCCACCTATTTCTGTCACAAAACATCACACACTTCGTAAAGAAAGACCCACGTCCTTCCATCATTCCGTGCATTTTCCACGGTATTCTTCCACTTCAACGTTCCAGCTGGCTCAGGACACAAAGTGGGACCCTCCCTGGACAGGAGGCCCATCCTTTCAATACCAGACACAAAATTCACTTCTATGAGGACCAGTGAGACACGCCTGTGACCCTCACATCTTTGGGACGTGGGAGGGCACAGCATCTCCAGAGAAGAATTCAAAGATCTAGGGAGAATGCAGGGACCCCAAAGGGAAGGCAGTGCATGCTCTCTGCCATATGCAAGTGACAAGAAAGGACAAGACACGGACATCAGTCCAGGGCGTGCCTGTGTGAGGTGAAAGGTGCCCATGAGAGGGAGTATTGCCTGTTGATAGTGGCGTCCACGGCTGCTTCAAGCCAAGGAAACCACTGACTGGTTCTCTCCTCTTCTCCTCCCGCCATCTTGGATGTGTCCATCCAACCCAATGTATGTGTCCACTGGCCTCCCTTGACACTGGTCCTTCCTGAGAGAGGGTGACCTCAGTCATGCAAAATGCAGATGCCTGCCCCTGAAGTGATGTGTCTCAGTTGAGTATGCCATCAGGGTGTGTGGTTCCTCCATTCTGCCATGATCATTGAACCCAAATGCCTTCAAGAAGGAGGTCCCGGAGGAACTGGATGCTTTCAGGCTGGACCAAGATGGAAAGAGATACCGTGTGATGTCAGGAGCACGCAAGGGACCCCTTTCGGGTTCTGTCTTGATGGGGCTGAAGGAAGCGGAGTCAACAAGCGATCAGAGTGGCCGGGAGACATGTGTTAATTGGACAGCTAAGTGAATCTGAGTAACACGCACGGCTGCTTGGAAGCCAGACAATTAGGCAGAGACAAGAGGAGTCGGCCAAGAAGGCATGAGCGTGTCTTACTCTGCTATCAGGAGTTGACAGGCGGGAGACGAGGCAGCAGATGGGGGTCAGTCCGCTGTGAAGACACTTCCTCTCCGTGGATCTAGCCCGGCTGGCTCTGCACAGCACAATGCAAAACATTTTCCCAAGGGACTGAGAGAGGTAGGTGATGACCATCCACCCAGAGAAATGTCGGCGGTCATGGGACCGCCGCGGTCCTCTGGGACTGGGGAGGGACATGGGTGATGTCAGGAGCCTGTCTCCCCAACAGCCACGTAAGCGAGTCAGAAAGTGAGGAGACCCCAGCAACCCTCTAATTCCCTGGGCGTCCAGACCTACTGCATGCAAAGTGCTGCTTGGAAGAATGAAAAGACCTTGCATGCATCCTTCCTTGAATACTATGTGAAAAGGTCCACGTAACAAAAGGACGTGAACTCCTGTGGAATCATGTGTGTATTTGGTTGGTTTTCCTCGAGACCCAGCAGGGAGGCTGTGTCTGTCTGGAGAAAAGAACTCTGGGAAGCGGGTTCTCAGCAAAGGGGCTTGGTTTGCTGTGGAGAAACCAGTCAATGTGGCAGAATCTGATACAGAGACAATGATCAGAGAATGAGCAGAGACCCACAGCGGAGAATGAGAGTTCTCGGCCAAAATACCACACATTCTTTTGAAAAAGCATCGGAAACATCAGATGATCAGTTCACCTTTGATCAGGTGCCTTTGCTCTCTCTGTCTCTTTTGCCAATTGAAAATCTGGAAGATGCATCCCACGTGTTTGTGGAAGGAGAACGGCACTGGAGGGCCAGGAGGCGTCCTCGTTACGGAGAACCAGGGTGATGCAAGGACAGAGATATGCACGCAGGCCCAGAGCCCATCAGGGGCGACTGTGTCTTTTCCCGGGTCCTGATCATCCATGGCAGGAGGTGGTCTCCGGAGAGATGACCGAGAAATGGACCGCCCCATGAAAGAAAGTCTGTATTTTCCAAAGAGTCCGATCAAGTGTGCAAATCTGAAGCCAGTGAATGACAAGAGTGACCAGAAGTTGGAAGCGAGAATGGCAGGTGCATCCCTACAAAAGCCTGCATGTGATCAGTGAGATCGGGAAACCGCACAAGATCACATTTGCAAGAGGAATCTGGAAAAGTGGAAATGCCCTTCCGAGATGTTGCATGACCATGGAAACAAGCTCAGCCTCGGAGGGATTCTTTTCCGGCTGCACAATTGAGGTCAGAGGGTCTTTTTGGAACTCTTTAATGAGACTTCTTTTATACACCGAAGCATTTAAAGGATAAAATATAGATGTCACCTGTCACCCCAAATGCAAACAGCCTTGCCGGCAAATTTCAATGTTGAAAACTCAACCACCATACTTGATGGTGTGACAAAAAGGAATGAAAGCTTCCCCTGAGAGTTCCAAGAAGATCATTAAAAGTTCTAGTTAGAGGTACCATTTGATGAAAAATGGAAGGCACAGAACTTGAAACCGAGAGTTATTGTGTGAAAATACTAACTCACAAGCCCCGAGTGGAATCCTTGGCAGATTTTTTAAAAATGATGCTTTTATTGTTAGGAGGGGATTTTTTTGCTATTGGAGAAACCAAGAGAGTATGGTGAGTTTGAGGGGGAAAACCTCTCACATGAATAGTTCTTGAAAAAAATAAAGGATTCCCACTGGCAATGAGGGGCATACAGAATTTAAAGACCATATTTGTATATAAGTTATCTCTGCTGATGCTGGCAAGCTGAAACTCTGCAGCAATGCTGCGATCTCATTCCCCAAAGGCTGCAGTGAGAATATACCACAGACTCTGTGATGGTGGGATGGGAGACCTGCATGGATCTTTCATGAATGACGAATTATGGTTGCTATTAAAGGAAGGGTGCAAGCAGGAATGGAGAAGAGCAGAGGCAGGCAGGCAGAAAGAGCGAGGAGGAAGAAGGAGTTACTGACTTCAATGATTTGTTCACCTTGACAGTTCCCCCCGTCCCGGGACACGAACCCAGGTCCTTGGGATGAGTGCGGAACAGCATTTGCTGACAACGGGAGACCTAACCGCTGCTCCACCAGGGTGCCCTTTATAATGAAAACTTCAGCCTTGCTATCACAGCAAAACCCATGAGCTTGGGTCTCTTGGACGGTGAATCTGAGAGATATTTCAAAGCGAAGAAAACCTAAGGTGTCAAAACATACTGACCCAAGGGAATCTGTTTTGGAAGGAGCTGGAAAACCTGCAGTGGTGCACAGAAGACATCACACGGTGAGTGAGATTCCCCACGGTAGGTGTGGGCACATGCCGACGGGCAGATGTTCATCTCTTTGGTTGGGAGCTGGACCATCTCTAGCAGTTTAGTGGAAATGAATGGCGTGCATGTGTTGATGGAGTCATCTGTCCACTCTGGGGACAGCAATTCTTCGTGGAAAGACAGAGACTCCAAAACACACCATGATGCACAGCCATGAGTCCAATGCTGATGCAAGAGCATCCCCATCCAGCCCTGACGGCGTCAGCCCCCACGGCGGGTGTTTTCTGCCCTCGCTCGCCAGGGTCTCAAAGTCCCACTCAGCACCTGAAAACATCTGTGTTGCCTGATTCCTTAATTGTCTACGCCCCGCATGCTGGCACTTAATTACACATTCTCTGATTCCCTAATTGTAGCCTTCCTTTTTCTCTGTGGTTTTTCCAGCAACACATTCAGTGCTGGGGGAATGGTATCAAGATCGGGGCTTCCGTTGCAGACATAGCTGCCCAGAGATTTTTCAGGAGAGTGTCCTGATGTCCCAGCTCTCCATGGGTTCCACGACCAAGGGCAAATGAGAGCAAGGAAAGTGAGCTTGACCGAGAGGGATGACCAGGTCAGCCCTGCACGCCTGGGCAGAGAGAATCCATCCCTGTCTCTCTTCTGCCTCCATCATCCAGAGTTTGGCTCATGTCTGAGAAAGTCTGGCGTGGCCGACGTGATGGTTTTCAGCTGGACACAAAGATTCTTTCCTGAGCTAGGACCTTTCCGACACGTCTCAGCAGATGAACATCATGACCTTCATCTGGTTGCTTTGGGGCAGAAATGGAACCAAAGAAAGACATGTTCTTCCTTCCGTGTGAATGACTCACTGGGGGACCCCACACACGGTGGGGAAAACAAAACCACGCCCTCATGGCTTTGGTTTGCAAAACTCTACTCTGGTTCCCATTGCAGGTGAAATCTTGGAAGTGGCTCTGATTTATGGAAAGCAATCCCTGGTCTGGAGCCCTGCATATCTTTCCCATTGTTCGCACTTTGACAGGATTTTCGTGAAAGAATATTGCATGCAAACAGAGAGAGGCTACCTCAGAGTAAGTCTCTATCATCCTGTCAGGCAGTGATTTCACCAGAATTTTCCATGTTTTCCTTGACTCTCGCAGCAATTCCCTTGAGTCAGTTTGGCTTCTCACCTGCCCCCAAGAATTCCTGTCACCACTGAGTTCCTTTTGGGGGCTAAAAGTCTACTGCTGTCTGCTTCCATTCATATTTGAAAAATCGACTTTTGTTTTATTTTCTTCCTTTGCATGTTCTCTCTTTATAGCACCTAGGAGCCGTATCCCAGGTTCCTTCCAGCTTATCTCACTATCATCCCCTCCAGGTCCATCCACAGCACTGCAAATGGCAGAAGGTCACCTCTTTGATAACTGAGTCCTATTCCCTTGTGTGTAGGCATTTCTTCATCCATGCATCTATCCACAGGCCCTTGGATCATTTCCGATTCTTGGCTTAGACAGACAAACCCTCAGTTGGGTGGAAACTAGCAAATGTGCTTTATTTCTTGACCTTTCCACTTCCAAGATGCTGGTGGTGAGAGTTGACCTTTCTTCCTAAGGACTATGGACTCATGACCTTACACCTGTCCCCAGGGACCAGGTTTATTTTTAGTTGGATTGAACCAACACTGAGTATTATAAAGGCTCCAGGAGTACGTCCTTCTCAATCCAGTAGGCATACATCACACATTGAGTTTCCCATCAACAGTCCAGTTCTATCCATCACCCATCATTCTGAATGCCTCCTTGCAATGAAAAAGAAAACCCGAATGCTGGTGAAATCCAACTTTTCATTCCATGCACACAACTCTGCCTTGGTGATAGTGCATAAATGAAATCAGAATCCATCACCTTTTGCTGACTGGGCTGACTTTCAGTTTATGACCATAAGTCTGCAGTGAGTACCTAATAGGTTTTCCTGAAAGCTGCTTTCAGTGACTCATACCTTCGCTTCCTCCTTCTCATCTACAGACACCTCTCACGTCATCTCTCTTGGTTGATCACCCTCTCTTGCTACTAACTGGAAAAAAGATGTTAAGAACCAAAAGAAAAGAACTATACACCCTCACCCACGAGCCCAGACAGAAAGAAGTTACTCATCTCCTGTGTTTGTCTATATTCAGTCTTGGTGATCACAAGAATCCCCATCAGAGGATAACTTTTGCACATCAAATCCCATCAAGTTTCGTCACTCTAACCACAAGACATTCCCCTCTTGCTCTATCATCACGGTGGTCCCTTGTGATATCTTCTGCTGTTGTCCAAACTTCCCAATCTGAGTTATTTTCAAAGTAGGCATCACCTTCCAAAATAATGCTGACCTTATTTAATTCTCCAGATTCTTTTTCGTCCCTCCCCATAGACCATCAGCGGCACAAGTCAGGAAATCCTCTCTCTAATGCATAGTGCAGCTGCTACAAAGCTTTCAACAGCAGCTGGCCTCCGGTAGGTGTGCGAAGACTCATTGAATCAATCGTCAAGAGACACTTGTGAATTGTTGGAATGGTCAGAGGCTATACTCCTCCGGAGTCCAGTGCAGTATTGAACGTTTCAGTGTCTTTGAGATGACGTGATGTGAAAAGGGGCATTTTTCCAATTCCATCAGAGAAGACCTTTGAAGGAGAAGTCAAGAAAATGCACAGCCATTTCTTATCCAAAAAAGAAAAATTCCTGAGGAGTCCTTCCAAGGTGGTTGATGGGTCAGGCAGATGGTGGCTTCTGGTATTGCAGCTTTGCCCGACACACATATTTGGTTCTTTGCTTTTGCTCAAAGGATAAATGTCGAGTAGACACAAAAATGCATGAGTATCTGCTCTTTCTCACAGTCTTCCAAAAGGTGATGACTTTTCTGGGATGATTTCCACTGCAAGAAAGACTCTTGGAATGATCTCATTATAACCAGGCAGAGATGGGCAGCTTGTGAGCTCCAGAGAGGAGGAGAGGGGATGATCCTGTGCATGTGAATTTGTGGGGATTTGAGTGGACGTGAAAGCATCACAGGGGTAACGGGAGCCGGAGCACATTCAGAGGAAGCGGGAGGTCTATGTGGGAACAATCTTGAAATTGGAGCCTGGGGAAGTGAAAGCAGAGGAGACTGTGGAGGCAGACGAAGGAGCAAATGAAGGAGAAAGAAGATTCTGCTAATTCAAAGGAATACTCGTATATGTGCGTTGTGGATGGCTGGTTCAAAAAAGGGAGGGCCCAAGAGAATTAGCCTATACACAATATGGCTTTTGTATTTTTGGCATCCAAGTTTTTGTTGAGGTGGTTGGAAGAATTGGGATTTGCATAGTTAAATAGCTGAGGAAAGCAAGCCCTCACGCCACTGGAATGTCTTCTTTAATGCCGAGTCCAAAGTACACTCTCTCATGCTTTTACTTTCATTTACCAAAGCATTGAGTCTGTTCCTTCAATACAGATATATATATATATTTATATATATATATATATACACACACACACACACACACACATGCACATATATACATACATACTTTGGAGCACACACAGACACACAAAGTAGGACCTTTCAAAAGCAAGAACAACATTTTCAATTTCACCTAATAACAAGGCAGGTGAGCCAGGGACAGCTCAGTGACCGAAAAGTTCCTGCTGGGTCCCAGGACGTATCTCGTACCCATGACAACATGGCTGACAGCAGAGCTTTATGGAACCATGAAGACCTACCCAAATCCAGGTAAATGGAAGGGAGGTGCAGGCAACAGGAGTCTGAATCCCTTTTTACGGAGTGTTTCTTAGAAACAGTCACTCTCTAAGAGTCTACAGATGGCTCTTTGTCCTCGTTTCTACTTGCACCCCCAGACAGGCCCACTGGATGGAGTATTGGACCATAAGACCCAGGTGAGTCCAACCTCAAGGGCTATTTTGCTCTAAAATGGAAAACCCAGTGTTCCAGCACGAATTTGACGAAGTGGAATATTCAGTCACAGCTCAATGCATTCTTCAACCGAAAGCAACAGTATAGGCGAACTCTCCCACACAAATAAATAAAAGCCCATTTCTCACCTGTCTCTAATCTCCAGGAGCACATGCTGTTCGGATAAATGCAAAGGAAGATGTAAAAGAATTAAAGTCAGGTTTCAGGTAGTGCAGAGGAAAGGAAAACGATGGATAAAAACACAAAACATTAAATAACCATTAAATAAAAATGAAGATCTTGACCCCAAAGTGATATATAAAGACCAAATGACTATCAAAAGTGACTGCATAGTCCAACTGTTGTTATGAAGAAAGGTCAATCATCCTTACGAGTCGTTTCTTTTCTTAGATTTCAAATCTCAGAGTTCAGTGGATAAGAAAGTAAAATGGCGCCACTAATGGGGAAAAAAAGTCACCTGAAATTGCCCGGTGATTCAGTAACTAATTCAGAATGGGTATTTGTGAAATGTCTTTAGAAAGTATCACAGGAACATGCTGATGTTATTTATGACTAGACCAAGAGGAGAAACAATGAACTGAAAATTTAGCGTAACTCTATTCTGAAAGACAAAATGGAAATGGACTTTCTGGATGCCTGAGCGAAGAAGTGGTTGAATATCCACAAGACAACTGAAAAGAATCCTCAATCTGCTGCTGACAGCTTCAGTCACCTAATGCGAGTCACATCCACACCATCCTCAGCTTCTCAAATAAACTGCCTGTAAGTAAATGCCGATGGAAAGCAAGATGGAGGAATGAATGATGTGTAGATGTAACACAAGAAAATGCCATTACAGTCATCACTCAAGACAAATAATTCAGGTTCTCTCTCCTCCTGGTTAACTGCTAACACAATCCTTGCTGACTAAGACAATATCCCCTTATGTAAATGTTTCCAGATTAGCAGAGAAGATAAATAACAAAAGCAATACCATGGGTGAACAAATAAAATTATGTCTATAACCCTCAAAAGATTAGGAAACATTTTAGAAATGCGAGTTCGCTATTCAGATTGCTAAAACATCCAAAGAACTGAAAGTCAATACTTGCTTAACTTCCCAAATGATAATGCCAGATATATGAATAGTAGTCTTCTTTCCACTCAGTAGTGATTTCCCACACACTTGGGCTGAGAAGATGTATTTCTGATAGAAAATCGACAGATATGTCCACAGGAAATAAAGTTTTTTTTGTATCTCAACTCAGGACATCTTTGGCTAAGGAACCATTTGGAAGCAAAGACAGCATGGTTCCATGACAAATAAGAAGGTACGAATTGTAACCAAGAGATGGACTGCATGTTCTTTTTGGATGACCTTCCTATTCTGGATCATTGATAGTGTTTGGAGCAAAAAAAAAAAAAGCCTTGAGACTCACTGAAAATTAAGGCCAGCATTTATGAAAAAGCAGCCCAGAAGGTACTAGGGAGCAAGGAAAGTCTCTTCAACAAAATGAGTTGGGAAAAGTGGGCAGCCACACACCGAGGAATAAAACTAGACCCCTCTCTCACACCATGCACTCAGATTAATTCTCAATGGGTTAAATACTTGGCGATAAGATCCGAAACCATAACATGCATAGAACAAACATAGGAGATGCCAACTTCTTTGATCAAATTGGCCTAAGAGATGTCTTTATGACCTCAACTCTAAAGGCAAGGGAATGAAAGCCAACATAAGCAAACAGGATGATAGCAAACTAAAGGACTTTCTACACAATGAGAGCAAATAGCATGAAAAGGAACAGACATTCCACTAAATGGGACACAGATTTACACACTATCCATCCAACAAGGGGTTAGTATCCTGAATATATAAAGAACACCTCAAACTCAACAACAAAGGACAATCAAAGCAATCCATGCAATGGGCAAAACTTCTGAAGTCACTTCTCCAAAGAAAACGTACAGGTGACCAATAGATGTAAGAATTGACATGCTTCATCTCCTTATTAGAGAAATACAAAGAAAAACAAAGAGATCGTCTTCTCACATCTCCAAAAACGGCTATGATCAAAAATACCAGAAACAGCAAATGTTAGCAAGGATGTGCAGAAAAGGGAATGCTTGTCTAATGCTGGTGAGAGTGTAATTGATACAGTCATTATGGAAAGCAATATAGAGACTCTGTAAATTTTTAAAATTCCTGTGACCTAGTTATCCCACTTCTGCTTAATGCCTACCAAAGAGAAAAGCACTTACTAAAGATCTCAGAACCTTCTGCCATGCTTTTTGCAGTATTACTTATAATAACCAAGAACTGGAAACTCTCTAAATGCCTATGACCAGATGAGTGCATAAAGAATACATTACCCACACACATACACACAGTCCCAGAGTGTAATATTACTCATCCATTAAAATAAATCTTAGTAGTTGTGACAACGAAACTGGAACTCGAGGGGATTATGCTCAATGAAATAAAGCAGAACAACAAAGCTTTTCTTACTTGGACTATAGTCACAAAGCAAAGACACGAAACAAAAGCCACCTTTGGAAGCTGACAAGAGAACTGAGCTCACCAGAGAGGGAGAAAGTGGGGGCAGGAGGAAAGGGTGGAGGATGGTCAGAAATGTAGTGGTGGGTGTATTGTGTGATCAGATTGTTGACACATATCTCAATGTATTTTATGATGTAAATCAAAGTTGCCTGCATACAAATAATAAAGCCTCCATCGCCATATAAAACATGCATCTAGCATGAGATCTAAAAGCAGTGAAGCAAAAAGATTGCCCAATATAAAAAGTGCTCTAACCATGAGAAGGAAACTAAGCGAGAGGCAGCCAAATCCCTGTGTGTAGTATGGCTCTCCTTTCCTTTGGAGCTGGGAGGGAAGCCCTAGTCAGCTTGGGAGCCTCTTGACCCTGGACACAGCCACCGTTGCTGTACCTGGCTGGAGACCACAGCGCCCCTTAAATGCGTTTTCCATCCTGGAGAAATCTTCAAAGGTCCATGGGAAAGCCTGCCCTTGCTTTGTCCTAAGAAGAAAAGCATTTTAACAGGACCCTTTTCCTAATAGCATTCATGAAGACACTGAGAACATGTCTTTGCAAATGATGCTCAAGTTGCCTGAAAATCACAACAGGGAGATTATCCCGCAGAACCAGGCGTTGGCTCGTCCATGTGTTGCCGCCATTATAAATTCAGCACCAAGGACAGCTGATGAGTACTCAAGAGAATTCACGTCATCTCATGCAAACACATTTTCCTCATTATTCTTCAACCCCCTTTCGATGAGCCAGGATGGGCAGGGGATATCTCCAAGTGATAGCAGAGAAGGTTTTCATTTGCTCTCATTTTCAAGGCAGTGCCGGAAGGCTGGAGAGAGATTTCCCTGATACTAAGGAGGTTTCCTCTTGGATGTCTGGATGGCAAGGAAATTTATCTCCAGCTTGTCTCTTTTATTCGCCCCTCTCCGTGAAACACACTGCAGGACTTTAGACCACAAAGGTTGGCCCTGGGTATGAGATGTTGAATGGGGATTAATCAGCTTCCCGCTGCTGTGTCTTGCTACAGAGTCACCATTTCTCTAGCTAAGAGATGAGCGCCACGCTTGGCACCACATTATCTGCTCATGTGTATTCGCTTCTTTTTGCATCTGATCCGTCTGCACTTTTCATTCACCTTTCCATGACCCTCGTGTCTGTTCTGGAACCTTTATCATATCAATCAGGACATCCTGCCGCATCCTTCACTGAGCATTACTCTAAGCACTCAGAGTGTGTGTCCAACTCACTCTCCTCCAACATTATCGATATTTGACAGTGATGAGAAATCCATCCTCCAGGAACAAAGGTCAATCTCACCTACCAGTCAAATTCAGCTTCCCTCTCACGCTCCTTGAACTCTCCAGAATCACCCCAAACTTAGCATCTTCTGAAACATACGCTGCTTTCAATAACAAAGTCCCCCTTGACCTTCCCAAATTATCCCTCTCACTTGCTTCTCTGTCACCTTGCTTTTAAGAATCCTTCAGCTTGCAGTGCCCCAGAGCTATCACCCAAGTGTCCACTGGGAACCAGTTAAAACAGATTGTTTTGAGGATTCCTCTGCGAATATGATGAAAGGCACACAGCAGGATACCTCACTGGGAGCCTCAGAGAACTAGGCCAGAAGGAAACTTTTGTGCTGACTGGGAAATAACGAGATCCGTATTTTATTTTGTGTTCAGTCAGAAGTGCCTTTCCTCCGTTTTCCCCAGGGAAGCCTATGCTGATTCTGGTAGGGATGAGGATGTCCATCAGTACTTTTGCATGGGATGGATGAATGAGCCACAAAGAATGTTAACACTGGCAGCAAGTCCAGATATGGAAAATGAGGACAAATCAGGGCTCGATGTCAGATTCATTGTGGAGTCCAGCATTGTTCCCAGAGCTGAAATTTCACCTCAGGACCGATAGCATCCATGCCAAATGAGGGTCAGTGTGCACACACAGAATAGTAGGGGCACTCATGAGAGAGAATGCATTGAGCACGCTGTGTCCTGGAGGTTTGGTCTCCCTCCTCACCAAATGCATGCATAGCCGATGAGCAAAATACACACGGATGAATGACTGCAGGCAGTCATGAGATCATGGAGAATACGCTGAGTCATAACTAGGAAGGGAAAATTGTGGGGTCAGGGAAGATGGAGAAAGAAGATTGCAAGAGGTGAAAATGGAGCTGGCTTGCAAAAGAATGACCAAAGAAGAAACACAGTGTTTCTCAAGCAGGGAAGATACAGTAGAGAAGGAGCAAATTGTTAAGCCAGTATTCTCTAGTAAACCCTCTGATCCATGCCCTTGAATGCCTAGTGGTGGTCTACTGAGGTTCAACTGAATATGGAAGGTCTCCAGGACCACTGAGGGTCAGCATGGTACCAGCCAAGTCAGGAGGACAGACAGGAAGCTGCTAAGTGAAGCTACCGCAGATATCTCGGTGTGATGCCCTTCAAGGTGGCATCTGAGATGCAAAGAGCATTGGTCTCTACCAGATGGAAATCCCTGGGGTTGTCTGCTTCTAGGAATAGGAACCTCAAATTTCACAAGACACCATATCTCCCATGAAGACGCCATAAGCAGAGCTTCCCAGGTCCCCAGAGGGGAGTTCGAAGTGACAAAAGAAATCACCCTCAAGGAAGCTTACAGTCGTGGGATCCTAAGTAGAATCTTTGAGTCCTCATAGTGGTTATTCCCAGTCCAGATGCAGTTAACCAAAATGGCAGTGCTCTTTACAGTAAGGCAAAGGTTTAATAGTATTAATGCTGCTGTGTCTTTCATTTGGTAGAAAGGCATACAGAGTTAGACAATGCAAGAAGATAAGATGATACTGCAGATTTAGAAGACACAGTGCTTGACAGTTTATTTAGTAGGTGGCAATGGAAGAAATGTTAACTACTATGAGAACGATGCCAGTAATGAAAGATCGAGAGAGAGAGGGTACGGTAATAGCCCTGGATCAGGCAGGAGAAAGCCATGGCATCAGAAGTCAAGAGTGAAAGCTTGATCTGCATGCTTAGAAGTTTGTCTGAATGTGGACCTGGTTTTCACCAACTTTCTCACCAGATACAATTGCACTTGAAGGCAAAAATGATTGCAAATTGCTGACATGGTCTGCGCAGGGAAGAAAGGGATCCAGATCTGCTAATTTTCAAAACCAAATTCTAGGGGAGTCACCAAAGATCGAGGTTGCAGGGAGGGAGACATGTTGGCCACATGGAGGAAAGGGAACTGGGAAATTGAACCCTTCAAGGAAGACAATTTGGGGGAGAGAGTTAAGAACTGGGGTCCACTCAGGAGCCCTCTGCATCTCCTGATTTTGCTTGAACTCATTAGTCAATCGCTCGAACTAGAAAGAGGAAATCCTCCTAGAATTTTGCTCCCCACTGACTTCACACACGTCAGCCTCACCAGTGATGCCCGCCAAACCTCCCTGCAAGTTGCATTCTGCCTTGAGCTCACGACATCTTCTGCAGCAATTGGAGAGCTTCTGTAGGTCTGAGGGACGTCTCCGTGGGCTCTGATGCATGGCTTTAGAAGTCCCTGGAAGGCATGACCTTACAGAAAGAGAATGGTGCAGTTCTGCTCCAGTCTTAGCAACTAACCCAGAGTGGAGCGAATGCCTTGGACCCAAGAGTTGGGGTGGGTCTCTTGTCCAACTCCCAGGTGAAATCTGGGTGTGACCTGATGACCTGACACTGTCCATTCTGGGATTTGAAGAAGGTTGTTGATGGAGATGGTGGGTGTCCTCCTCTGAAGTCTCTAGTTCTGCACTGAAGTAAAATTCCAATGAATGAGATGGCATGTCGGGTCCTTTCTGTCTTTGAAGACTCAGGAAAATGAGAGAAGAAATTCATCAGAGCAAGGCTCTTAAGTTCCTTAGCCAGGGGCATCTTGGTGTTTTGCCTCCTAAATGCAAAGGGATGGCCTTCAAGATTGACGCTGCTGAGTGACATCTGCTCTCAGACCCTAAAAGAACAAAGCCCTAAAAAACGTTTTCCTATTTCCCATGTGTTCCTTCATTAAAATTCCCAATTTAGAATGTGCTCGCCTTTTCTTCATTCCCACACGAGTTTTTAAATTTAAGTGACAAGCCACCGGCCATGTGTCACATTTGCACAGGTGTGTGTTTGAAAACACTTGTGCTCCCATTTTGGTAACGAAGCCATTGAGAGACATTGACATCCCATGTTTCAAATATCTTTGAAGAGCTTTCATCATTCCTGGCAACATCAATATTATTTTTAGTTTTATGACATCAAAAGTAACTCATTTCTCCTGAAAAGTGTCTCATCGACCTTTTCCGCTGGCATTCCATAGGAATCTCTGCTTTTTTCCTCTCCTATAGCTTTGCTCCAACTTCCGAAACACGGGGCTGATTACCCAGCTCCCCACCAACTCCATCGATATGGGCATGAAGACAGAAGCTGGATGGGTGAAAGGAAAACAAGTGTGGGAACGTATGTCTCTTTTTGCCAGAATCTGAGCCATTTCTTCTGTGCTCACCAAGTGATAAGAGCATCTCCCTTATAGTCCATCATCAGGATTGTAAATGGAACATGGGATTTCTAGCAATGGCCCTTTTAATGCCAGGAGACACCAAGAAATTAGACTTCTCTGTAGGGTGACTGAAGTCCCATGAGTCAGCGGATCATGATCAACAGAACTTGTAAATTTCTGCACACGGGGAAAGACCAACGCTTAGTCCAAAAGCGGAAGAGATATGCCTCCTGCTCTCTACATTGCGATGTTTTGGTCCATCACTATATACCACCTTCAAGTGCTATTACCAAAGACACCTTCCCAGGTCACACCGTTCGATAGGAACTTGAGCTGGGGTGCAGGGGAGGAGAGCAAAGCCAGGGGGAGATACCTTCCCATTTATAGTCAGAAAATGGCACCAATTTGGTTGAAAAATGCAGCTAGATATTCAGCAGAAAGCTCAGAATGACATGCACATGCTCGAAGTTGCTGATGACAAAAGGAGGGAAGTTAAAGGCAAAGTTAACCAACCACCAAGAAGCTATGTGCTGATGATCAGGGCTACGGACAGCTAGAAAGAAGCAAAGAAGTAAATCATAACGTGGGGCCAATTTGAAGTTGTCCAATCAATTTAAAGATGCCACCAGAAAGCTAGTCCAAAGGCTTACCCCACCTCCCAACGCCCTGGGTGGAGAGACACCTGCCAGAAGCTTCCAGGACACAGGTCTGACACCCCAAAGCATATAGGTGCTTTGATTTCAGAAGGGCTCATTCCCAGGTCTCTCTGGCTTGGACTGTCCTCCTCCTTCCACCTAAATAAACACCTTGTTTCACTTCTGCACTTTGTCGTTTCTTCAGCTAGATCTTCTCCTGCGGTGTCCAGGAGACTGAGACCTGAGCCCCGTGATTCCCATACACACTGAAGCATCAACATCACCCAGCAGCTCTTCCCGGGATTTTATTTCTTGCAGAGCACTTTTCACAGTGTGGGATTCTGCCCTGAATGGACTGACGGCCTCATCTGTGCTCCTGTCTATTGGGAACCCGTCCACCATGGTCACAGAGAATCCAGAGCAATGGTTCACCAACATTCACAGAGAGAATGGGCGATGAATGAGCGAACTGGTGCATCCATCAAAGGGTGGCGTGAACCTCCTCCTCCGCATCTCTGCTGTCTCCTTGGTGACTGTCTTCTGGATGGAGGGCCTTCTCTGTTCACTCCTGATGCCTCTGGACCACTAACAGAACCTGCCCACCCTTCCCAGGTGGATCGAGGTGGACAATGAACAGAATGGATTTTGACATGAATACACAGAAGAGAAACTCGAATAATCAAAGGGGAAAAAAAAATCCACCCCAAGAGTGAACCTGTTCTCAAGGTCTTCAGTCACTACAGAAAAGTGACAATAATCCAAACAGCATGGTGTGGGATCCAAAACAGTCACACAGATGCATGGAACAGAAATGAGAGCTCAGAAGGGGAAAAAATGATCACACACATATGGACAATGAATTTGCAACAAAGGAGTCAAGAGGAAGCCTCACAACAAGAAAATCATCTTCCAGAAATGGAGTTGGGAAAACGGAACACCTGCAAGCAAAAGCGTGAAACAAGGCCTCCGGCTTACACACACATACACACGCACACACACACGCACACACACACACACACACACAAATGAATTGCAGTGGATAAAAGAATTGCATGTAAGAACAGAAACCATAAAATGCAAAGAAGAAAACAGGCTCAGCCCATGGGGACTCAACTCCAAGGGAAAGGGAAACTAAACAAAAAATAAACCAACGGGACTGCTGCCAACTCAAAAAGCTGCTTTCAGGGACAGCAGCCACCACGAAAACACAGTGGTACGTGGCTGAATGGCAGAAAATATGTGCAAACCACCTCTCATAAAAGGGGACTGATAATACCCATCAAACTCAGTAAGGACAAACAACCTGATTTTGAAAATGAATCAAAGGAAGTAGGTCACCGAGGAAGACATTCAGAGGGCAAATAGACACATGAAAGGATGCTCATCATTCCTCCAGGAAAATGCAAGTCAAAAAGAAAATGAAATTTCATCAGAGACCTGCCAGGACACTTATTCCAAAAATAGATAAACAGCATAAGACATTGGCAAGGGTGTGGAGGAAAACGAACCCTCAGACACTCATGATGGGAATGTCAATTGGTGCAAACAGTTTGGGAAAGTGTATGGAAAATCCTCAGAGAAGTAAAATAGAAATTCCATAGGATCCAATAATTCCATTCCTGGCTATCTATCCAAAGAATGTGAAAACACTAATTCAAAACTGTATCTATACACTCTGATGGTCACGGCAGCATTAAGCACAAGAGCCAAGAGCTAGAAACCACCTCAGTGCCCATCGTCGGATGACGGATACAGAAGATGTGGTCTACAAACGCACTGGAATACTATACAGCCCTCAAAAAGGACGGAATCCTACCATGTTGGCACCATGGATGGAACTAGAGGCTCAATGAGATCAGTCAGAAGGACAAATACCAGATGATATCACTCACATGTGGAATATCAAGAAGCACAGCAAAGGAATAAAGAACACAAGCACAAACCCTTATTATTTTGACCACAGAAGGACATGAGGGCGGTGAAATGGGCAGGGAGGGTTAAAGTGGATGACGGTGGATGGAAACCAGACAGTTTGACAGGTGTGCTGTGGCATATATTTTTCTCCAAGTGTGACCTTGCACAGCTGAAACATATATAGTCTTACAAAGCAAAGGTAAATTTGAAAAGAAAGATTCGGCACATCCTGGTGAAGTGGCAGTTAGTTCCACCATCTCCAGTTGAAAGCACAGTCCACATATATATCAAGGACCCAGGTTGGCATCCCGGGGCCATGACCGGACAACCAAAATGCAGCCATGAAGTAAGACAAGGATGCTTCTTCCTCCTCTCTCTCCCTGCCTGCACCCATCCATTCAGTCATCATCTCTTGACTGTGGTCTAGTCATCTGACCTCATTCTCCATGTCCATGTTTTCTGGGATGGCGTTGCCAACCAGAGCATCCCGTCCAGCACCCACAATGAAGAAGACTGCAGGAGACGAGGGTCCGCAGTATGCTCTACTTCAATGCCACGTTCCAGAAGGGCTGGTCCTACCATCTTGCTTTCCTTCACCTCTTCTCTGTCACTGCCCATCCTCACCTGGAGCCAATGCCATAGAGGTGTGTCTCACGAGACCCATTTCAGATTCCTCAGACTGACTTTGTGAGTTCCTTTCCTCACATGCAAAGATGCAGACCATGGACAGAGCTCACCGGGGTCTGTTTTCGGCGTTGGGGACATAGGGATTTGTGTCCCATACTTGTGTCTCAGGATAACCAACTGCACGTCACATCGGGACCTCTGGCCCATGGCCACACGTCATACAGGTTAGACTATAAAAACACTGGACCCTCCCTGGAGGCTGAAGGGGGTTTCTTCCATGTCCCTGGATTTCTATAGCTCTTGGACAAAACACATCAAGTTGCAAGGATTCCAGATGATATGCAAGCTGTCGGAAAGGTGGTAAGAAAAGATTCCAGGCTTCCACCATGAATGACCACAGGGGAAGTTGAACTTGAAATGAAAGCCGTATCTTTGGGCATCTGGGCATCTCAAGAATTCGCCAGCAAGCTGTGTTCTTACTTACAACCGCACAGGCGATATGGACCCAGGGGAAACTCTCTAATATGTGGAAGGAATCTATTAAAGCTGGAAACTCTCCCTAGGACAATTGCAACACACGGAGCAGGAGACGGGAGATTATGGAATTTATTCTAAGATTGCAGAATTTAATATGAGTCTAGTCTTGATACATAATTGCCCAGCCATCTCAATTTCCATGGCTTTGCAGTCAAGGGTATGATGTTGAGGACTTGGGGAAGAAGAACTCAGGTATGAGACCAGAAGCTTGTCCCTCAGCCTTCCCTTCAAGGCAATCGAGTATTCATGTAACTGCAGGTCTGGTGGCATCTTGAAGAAGAAGGGCAGAGCATGCCATCCCTGAGGATGTGCACCAATGAAGAACGTTTTGGGTGAGCCACACACTTGCACCCCTTTAATCCTATCTTTCCAGAACAATTATCCACCCAGTTGTATGAGTCAATCCAGGTTATTTATTTCTTGTTTTTCTGCAAAAAAGGCAAGCATCTCTTGTTTACAGGGCCATGCAAGTCAAAACCACAAAGAAATGTCCCCTCAGCCCTGTGACTCTGGCTTTTCTCCAAAAGTCTGGAAACAGCAAGTGTGGCTGAGGATGGAGAGAAAAGAGAAACTTGGAGACTGTGGGTGGGAGTGTAAGATGGTGTTATGATCATGGAAAGCAGGATGGAAATTCCTCGAAATATGGAGAGTGGAAAGCCCACAGGATCCCATCACCCCACTTCTAGATATTAAGCCAAAAAGCACAGCAATACTAACTTGCAGAAGAGATATCTGCACCCCATGTTTATGGCAGCACTATATACAATATCCAAGAGCTGGATATGACTTACGTGCCCATCGGCAGATGATGGATAAAGAAGATGTGGCCTAGATACACTGGAATATTATGCAGCTATGAAAAAGGTGACCTCCTGGGAGGGGACAATGCTCAGGGAGATCAATCAGAAGTAGAAAGACAAACCCCAGATGACCTCACTCACAGGTGGAAGATAAAGAAACAAAACAAAGGAAGAGACTAAACAAAACCAACCCTGGGACTCTGACTACAGAAGTGAGGTCACCAGAGCGGAAGGGGTGGGCTGGGAGCAGGTGGTGGTGGGTTCCCTGGACGGTGCAGAGGACTCTTAGAAATGGGGAGGTGGGCAGAGTGTGTTTTCAGAGACTTGATGCAGAAGGAACCTGAGCATCGTAACTTATTTGGTGCATCGATGTTGCCTCTTTTCCACCGGCTCATGCTCCTAGGTCATCCTCACCTCCACCAGCTCCAGGGCATGTTAGTGTCACAGTGAAGCACTTGGACTGACACGCGACCACAAGAGAGAACAGAGAAACAAAGCATTGACTCCTGCCTTACAGGTCCTCTTCCAAGGGCGGGTAGAGGTAGAGATACATGGGTTTACAATTACTCATACATATATGTGTGTAGATGGGCTTTCAGCATCTCAATCTTTCCAGCTCCAACTGTAAGAATAGAAACATGAATGGCTGCCCGAAGTGCTGTGATATTATCCTACAGAATAACAAAAAGATAAGATTCTAATGCCCAATGTCTCTATTCCAAAACCTCAGCAGCAATAACTATGTTGCTTGCAATTCTTTCTTTCTAACTGACATGTGTCTTCCCTGCATGCATCAAAATGCAATTCCATGTTGGCTGCATCACTTTAAAATATCCCATGTCTTAAAAAGCCATCTGATAAACTAGAATGAAAAAACCAATAATCACTCTGGAAGACAGTCAATAGACTCTATGCTTAGTGTCTTGACTTCACAGCTGTCAAACCAGTATTGTCCAATTGATGATGAGCTTTTCCCAAACTTTTTCTCAGCTAACAGAAGGAAAACGAGAGGCAGAAAGAGTAGCCAACAGGACAGCTGGTCCACCCCAGGGTGCAGAAGAGGGTACTTGCTTCCAAACTCTGGGGACCACGTGACACTACTCCGTCCGAGGAGACACCACCAGTCCCCAGCATTTCTGCAATCTTTTGGGCCTCAATCTCTGGTAAATTCTACACACTTAGCACAGTTGCAACAAGGCAGCATTTCCAACAGTGCCTTGAAGGATTTTCCAGTATCAACTAACTCCCCAGCATTTATAGGTTGGCCTGAATTCACCCAAGACGATCCGATGGTGTCATATTCACTCATGTGACGATAAATCCCTTTCTGGGCCCTTAGTCAACAGAAATCATTGGTGAGGTAACATTTGCATGAAATTTTTCAATGAAAGATGAGTGAGCAAAGAATCAGAAATGAAGATATGCAAATAAAACTATATATATAGAGAGAGAGAGAGCGAGACAGAGAGAAAGAGAGAGCACCATCTGAACAAGTAAAGGGAAATGATCCAAATATCATGCATATAAAGTCTTGAAAAAAAATCCATGGGGCAAATGAGTTTATCACATCTACCAAATGATGGGGACCTTCCCAGATGGAGAGTGGGGAGAAAGGCATCTGGGTGTCGCTTGTCAAAAAGATGGAAAGATGGCTCGGGGGTGTAGCAGAGAGTAGGCTGTGCTCAGAAAATGATGAGCTGTCTGTTCCGAGGGAGGAATTCAGAAGACACATCAGAAGCTTTGGAAGGAGATCACGCTGGAAAAGGCACACGTGGGTTTATTTTTCAAGAACCTCTTAGGTTGTGTCCAAGGTGTTGGATTCTCCCTGGTGGTCATCCAGGGTGATGTCATGGCTTGTCTTTCACGAGGACATGAAGTCGTGAGCTCTGAGAATCAGGGAGCTGCATGGTATTTGTTGAAAGCATGCACTGGAGGGAGAAGGATGATGATGGAAGGAGACACCCAACGTGAGACGAGGAAGACAGAAATGGCCCTAATAACTGTGAGTGTTAGGCAGAGAAGGCATATTCAGGAGCCCCGGCCGGGCAGAATGGCTGAGATGCAGTCACAGGGGTGACCAATTACAACGTAACAGTGTCCCAGACATGCTGATGCAGGGG
This sequence comes from Solenodon paradoxus, assembly GCA_004363575.1. Taxonomy (NCBI): domain Eukaryota; kingdom Metazoa; phylum Chordata; class Mammalia; order Eulipotyphla; family Solenodontidae; genus Solenodon; species Solenodon paradoxus. The sequence continues at coordinate 46,500 of RJWH01005511.1, forward strand.
AACCAGCCACTGACATGAGGGCGGCGGAGGAGACGTACAGGGAATGAATTGGATATAACAGTTGCACCGCTGAGTTTGCAGGGTCTCTGACGCTTTGACGTTGTCTTTCTCAGAGCTAAAACACACATGGGACCTACACATAAAAATGGCAGCTCAAACCATGCCGATGTGAAGACTCAGTCAGTGGTCCAATATAAAGAGAACAGAGCCGGACAGCCAGGGGAAAAGGGTCAGATATCTGTGCATCGGACCTTCCACAAGGGAATAACATTCTCGAAATCGAAAGACCTCATTCCGCTCAACCACTAAACAATCTATATGACAAAGAAGCAGAAGGACGAAGAGACCCTGCTGAAAAGAAGACTGAGAGTTCAAAGATACATGAAAAATGAAATGCTCCTGACTTATCATGAAGGAAATGGAAATCACAAGCAAGGTACGACATTATGTCACACATGTGAAAACCACTGCAATCAAAAGATCAGAAGCTACTCGTGTGGGCAAGGATGTGAAGGAAAGGGAAGCTGAAGAAATGCCAATGGGTGTGACCACTATGGAAAACCATAAGGAGGTCTCACAATACAGGACCACCAAGAGAACCATGCATCTCACAATTCCACTTTGATGGGAGAACATGAAAACACCAATTTGAAAAAAATACCTGCATCCCCGTGTTCACGGCACCATGATTTACAAGAGCCAAGAACGAGCCACCACCGACTTGTCCATCAACAGATGATGGGGACAGAAGATGTGACCTAAAGATACAGTGGAATAGTACGCAGCTATGAAAAAGATGCAAGTCTGCCCTTGTTTACTTGGATGGACCCTGAGTATGTTCTTTAGCTCTTGTCATATCCACCCTAATTTCGGGGATGTCACTGGGACTGATATGGGTCATTACGATATTGGGAAAATGAAAAAAATAGTATCATCGCGGCCATTGCCACTAGTCTGAAGGGAGGGGTGGGTTAGGGTTCCCTATGGGTCAGATGCAATCAGTGAAAGCTATCGAAGGAACTCTGAGGAGTCAGTGGGTACCTGTGACCTCCACAACTATGCACAAGACAGAGTGAGAGAAAATCCATGGTGGCACGTTCGGCATCAAAAGAAATGAGATGCTTTCACCTGTGTGGGCTGCCTTTCAGGACTGAAAGTCTAATGCTGAAAAGGACAAATGTGCAAAGGAGGTTGCATACTTTACATTTCTCCAAGAAACCCAGGTAGGGGAGATGGAACCACCAAAAATTGCTGTCTGCAAGTGGATGGGTTGTTGAGGTGATTTTCCTACAACACACAGGCACAGGCAAGCTTCTGGAAGCTTCTGACATCCCTTTCCCCAATCTCAAATACAGGCTGATGGATTACAACGCTCGGACATGCTCATGCAGCTGTCTCCAGCAAGCTGTTTGATGTTCTTGCATCATAGGATGGGTTTTGATCCCACAAAGTTGCATTGACTGGAGGTGGCTTTGGGCAAAAAGGATGGTTTCACCTGAGACATCAGCCACTCTCTTGCTATTCTGCTGTCACCCACGGAGCCATCTGTCTTCCTCACACCTACACAGAAACGCTTCACGATGCTTCTCAAAGTGGACACTGATTGCAAGAAAATTAAAAAAAAAAAATGCCAAGTATAGGAACAGTTAGAGATTTTCTTTTCTTTCTCAGAGAACCTCCACTTCTCCCCAGTATGTTGCCGTTTGTTCCCCCTTCCTTCGAGGGCAAGACATGTATTTTTTGTTTGTTTCCTGGACGGGCTGTGATACACACATGTGGCTACAAAATGCAAACCCAGGAAGCCGTGAACTGTTCCTGCTCCCGCTTGAATGCACATCTCTGGATATTCATGTTATGAGTGTGTCTGCAAGAATCTGCAGAAGTATGTATAGATGCATATCAATATGCTGATGCATCTTCACATTTCGATAGCTTCCTATTTAGTTTTTGTTTTTTTATCAGGAAAGGTGCCGGCAGGAATGAAGACAAGTAGGCAGGAAGAGAGAGGAGGAAAAACCACTGGAATTGTATTTACTTGTGCATCTTGGTGGTTTTCCTAATGCAGGACTTGAACCTGAGCCCCCAGGGTGCTCCCGTGTCTTTGCTTGGGCATGAAAAGGCGTTTCATGTGTGTGTCTGAATGGGTTTCCTCCTGTCCCCAAATGAGTCACGTTGCTCCTGGGTGAGTCTAAGCAGACCATACGTGAAAAGCGCGTCCCCGGCGGGAATCTGCACCCCTTGGTGGTGGTTTTGGTGGACAGAACAGTGGGGAGGTAATTAGCAGCCTTTTCAGGAGGCTCCAGGGATTTCCCCACCCCCTCCCTCACACGAGGACAAAAAGGTGGGCTGTAGGAAGGAGGAAGGAGATCCTCCGTGGCTGTCAATCTTTCCAGGTCTGGATTCCCAGCCTCAGCAATGGGGAGAAGTCCAATTGTGTTTTAACCTCCCCATCTTGGGCTCTTCTATGGCAAACTGCTCAAAGAGACGAGTAAATCTGTATGCATGCATGTGTAGGGCTGGAGCTCCTGGACACAGAGAGAATTGCTGGAGCTGAGAATGAAGGTCAACTCTGCCTTTCCAGATATTCCACCCCAGTGCTTTGACATCTCTCCCTCAATTCCTGCTGCCATTGGGAAAATGGGAGCCCTGCTCCTCAGAACGGGCACACAGACCGATGTGTGGTTTCCTCACTTCGCTTGGCCCCAGGCTTGGGGGAGAAAGTCACCGGCGAGCTCCCTCCTGTCCCTCTGGATATGTTTGGACAAGACACCTGGCGTCTCCCATGAGGAGCTGCCTGCGCCTTTGGACACAGAACCCGGCACGTTGCTCTTTGAACGGGAGGTGCTATGTGATATCGGTCCTCTCACTGGCCACCCTCATGGAGGCACAGGTTCCACAGTGGACACAGAGCCTTTTCCAGCCTGCAACCCACTGCGACCGGGTGTGAGAGAAGACACGGTCTGCCAGTCAAGACGAGGGCAGGAGGGGAAACAGAGCGTCCTCTGGACATTCTCCAGAAACGCCGGGGAAAGTGCTTTCATTTTCTAGGTGACAGGTGTCATGCTCTACGCATGGAGCGTTCTAAGTGGCGTGGCTGCCCTTTGTCACAAGACCAAGAGAAAATGCAACCCGCTTCTTTGGTTTGCAGGAGACCCTGCAGAAGGGCATTCTTCGCGGCCCCCTCACCTGCCGGCTACGGTCTCGGGTGAGACCAGAGAGGAGCCTGACACCAGCCAGCTGCATGGAAACACTTCTCCATCTGGGGGACATGGGACCCAGGGTGACCACCTGCAGGGGACCTGTCATTCCAGGGCTATTCCTCAGGCATCTAAGCAGTGTGCTGCTAGGTGACGGAAAAGAATTCAATCTGGGACTTTATCTTACAACCACCCTGCAAAATGCTATCCATGTTGGAAGAACTGAAGGCTACTCCCGGGGTCTGGGGGTGCCAGTTCTTTTAATCAAGGACGCTCAGGGATTAAAGAGAGCAAAGAAAAAATACAACAAGTTTCTACTGTGTCCACCCACACATCCTGGCCAAGATGTGCTTTTATCCAAAGTCATGATGCCCGTGGAAAACGTCTCATGCCAAGTCAAGGAGAGAGAACTATTAATAATAAAGACACCCATCCCTTCACCCACGACGGGTCGGAGAAGCCCCTGGTTACCATGACCTGCAAAATGCATTAATATTCGGGGACAGAGAACCTCGCCCCCATGGAAGTGCTTTCAGAAGCATGAGAAGCTCTCAGAGCCTAATGGACATCTTGCCCAAGAAACATCGTCTCTGTTTCACGTCAGATGCTCAGAAAGCTGACATTAAGAGAAATGCTACAGCTAAAAATAGAGTTAGAGTCCCATTTTTGCAGAGAAGTGGAAAGCCCAGGGTGATAGCAATAGAATCAAGCAAGGAAGCATTAAAGGGACTATTGAGAGACAAAGAGGTGAGCTCCTGGAAGCTGGCGGGAGCCTCCCATATGCAAGAGACTCCAACAGACACTCATATTTATATAAGCAAAGCATCAAAGATCTTCCAGATTGTGGATGGCAAGTCGTACCAATAGGAACCCAATCTTTTCTGAGCACGGACACTCCAACAAAGAGCATGGATACAGCATGTCTGGAGATAGCGTATTTCAGAAAGGACTTGTACAAATCACATCATTTTCAAAGGCCAAATATATATTCCTTTCCTGGTTGGGAGTGGGTGCTTTCCTGATGGGTATGTTTCAAACAAATAGTGTTTCTTTTGAGATGCATGGATTCTGCTGACTTAAAATCAGCAAAGTCATTCTTCAATTGCACAGAATCTGTAAGTGGCAAAAACTTCACATGACGTCTTAGAAAGTACTCCTCAATTATGTGAAGCCATGTTTTGTTTTGTTTTTTAGGAAACTAGGTGTCTGCTTCTATGCATTTGGCATTAAAACCATTTAACTCTTGTCTCAAAAAACTAAAAGCGCCAAGCTGGAGGTCTAAGAGATGAGCAGTGAGGGGGCCTGAAGGAAGAACCATCTCTGTGCACAAATTCTGAATTTTTCCTGCAGAAACACACGTTGATCATCTCTTTTCTTTTTTCCAAGAAATGTGCATTCAATATTTCTGTGATGTATATAGACTTTCAGTTCAGGGCGATACAGCCTCCAAGGAGATGGGCTAGGGGACAAGTGGTGGAGGATTGCAATCCAGCCCGCCTGATAATTGCCACAATTAGAGAAGCCAGACCATCCCTGGGATGGAAGGTCTCAAAGAGGAGCATTATTGGGTGGAAAGAAAGAAGCCATTCTCTGCAGAATTGCCTGAAGGTCTCTGGGAGTCCCACGTGGAGGGAAAGGATGCACTCGGTCCTTTTGTGGAAACAGACGGAGGAGGGAGCTCTTTGAGAAGAGACGTACCAGCTCGTGTCCCAGTCCCTTCGAGCAAACGGGAGCCTCGATTCCAATGCTAATAACTGGGGCTCTTCTCCAAGTCCAGGACATGGCCACGTGAGACCTCAGGCTTGAACAGCCCATAAGCTTGCGGGACGGAGGGCATCACAGCCACCCCCATCTCAGCCCGTCACCCCGCACCGATCACCAGCATGGCAGACCCAAGGGACATCCCAGCCACCTTCCAGCTCTGTGCTGATGACCACACACCCTGTCCCTTCAGGATCTGTTCCTTCAGGGACCCCAGCCAGGTTCCCACATGAGTTCGCATAAAGGAGAGTCCCAACCTGAACGCATTGCTGGTCTAGAGAGAAAGGTCAACCCCAAGGTTAAAAGGAAGTGGTCCCTGAAATGTTGATGGTGTGATGGAAGGAATGATGTCACCCACACAAAGCCATATGACATCACGGGGCAGGAGGATGGACAGGGGAGTGCATCGGCTTGATGACTGGTCATTCCGAGGATGGCTGCATCTCCATGAAAACCTCAGTTCCTCCTCCTGTTCCTCCATCTCCTCCTGCTCTTCCAGCCCCTGTCCCTCCTCCATCTCCTCTTCTGTCTCCTATTCCTCCTCCTCCTGTTCCATCTCCTCCTCTTCCACCTCCTCTTCTATCCACTGTTCCTCCTCCATCTCCTCCTCTTCCTCTTCTCCTTCTCCTCTTCTATCCCCTATTCCTCCTCCAATCTCCTCCTCATCCTTTTCCACATCCTCTTCTATCCCATTTCCTCCTCTTCTTGGTCCTCCTACTCTGTATCTTCTATTCCTCCTCTATCTCCAATTCCTGTTCCATCTCCTCCTCTTCCTCCTCCTCCTCTTATATCTCCTATTTCTCCTCCATCTCCTCCTCATCCTGTTCCACCTCCTATTCTATCCTGTTTCTCCTCCTCTTCTTCCTCCTACTCCTATATCTCCTATTCCTCCTCTATCTCCAGTTCTTCTTCCATCTCCTCCTATTCCTCCTCCTCCTCCTCTTCTATCTCCCATTCCTCCTCTATCTCCAATTCCTCTTTCATCTCCTCCTCTTCGTCCTCCTCCTCTATCCCATGTTCCTCCTCCATCTCCTCCTCTTCCTCCTCCTCCTCCTCCTCCTCCACATATCCAGGCTTTCAATTTCAAAGCTGACCCCTAATTATTTTGTCATATCCTTGGTGGCTGCAAGTAAGATGGAGGCAAAGCAGGCAAATTCCTTACCATGTTTCCTCATTTTCATTGAACAGACACATCCTTCCTAAAATGCTATCTTTAAAAATATAATTTATCAACGCGCCCTGGTGGATCGGTGGTTGAGTCCATCGCCTCCCAGGGAGACAGCCACATACCCCTGATTTCAATCATCATTAAAATATGCTGAGGTCCATGAAATGTTGATGGTGTGACAACCCAGGGAGGAGTGATGTCACCCTGATGAGATCCTGCTCACTTTGTCAAGTGAAATCTCTTTTTGAGAGACTATGTTCTGATGGACCTGTTCATAATAATACAACAGCTAGGGAAAATGAGATTTTCCAGTGGTGTAAGATGTTTCTTAGTCCTTCCTTCATCCCCTCCTTCCCTTTCCTCCCTCCCTTCCATGTAAATATCCATTCATCGTCCCTCCATACATCATTGATCCAGCTATCTATCCATTCTTCCATCCACCATCCATCCAACTTTCCATTCATAAACTCATCCACTATTTCATGCACCCAAATACACACTCATTTAGCCTTCCTTCTTTCTTCCTTCCTTCCATGTAGCTATTCATTCATCCATCCATGAATCCACCCACCCACCATCCATCCAACCTTCCATCCATAATTCCACCCATTCCTTTAGGCATCAGCCTACATAGCCACCCATTCGGTCCTTTAGCTTCACTTCCTTCCTCCTCTCCCTCTTTCCCTCCTTTTTAGTAAGGTGAGATGGTCTCAAAGAAAAAGCTTTCATGTCTCCAACAAATATAAAACAACACTGTGAAAAATGCTTCTTCTAAAGAACAATTAGATCCTAGTAAGACTAACTGTAAGTGAATTTCTGAGCTTACTCAAAAGAGAAGAGTCCAAATGACATAAAATAATGAGAATAGTAACAAAAACAACATAATAGTTAGGAAAATTTGGATTTCCCAATTGTGTAAGATGTTCTTAGTTCATCCCTCCTTGCCTCCCTCCTTCCTCTGCTCCTTCCATGTAGCCATCCATTCATCCATTCCTCAGTCCATCTTTGCCTAAATCCATCCATCCACCATCCATCCATCAATCCACCACTGACTCATCCACAGTCCACTCACCATCCACCCATCCATGCCTGGATCGCTCCAAAATCCATTCATCCATTCATTCATGCTCCCCCAACGGCATGATCGAAAAACATTAAGTGTCCTGAGAATTGAAGAAACTGGAATACATTCACCCCATGTTCATTTCAGCATTATTGACGATAGCCAAGAACTGGAACTGCCTAAGTGCCCATCATCAGATGATGGACAAAGATGTGGTCTACATATTCCATGGAATACTACACAGCTATGAAAAGGCGTTGACTCCAGACACTCGTTGACAGAGATCTCTGCACTGCCAAGTTTATGGCAGCATTACTCACAACAGCCAAGAGCTCAAAACAATCTATGTGCCCAGTACCAGATGATGGATGCAGAAGATGTGGTATATGCAGTGGAATACTACTCAGCCCTAAAAAGGATGATATCCTCTCATATGTCAGCACATGGATGGCCTTGAGGGGAGGATCCTCGGTGAAATGAGTCAGAAGGAAGAAGACAAATGCTTTTGCCCACTGGACATGCCAATAAGTATCAATCCTGGAACGTTCAGCTCCCTCTGACCCATGAATATGTATCCGTGCAGCCCTGTCTCTGCATCAAGAACTTCTTACCCTAATAACCTGCCTTCTTCTTCTCATTCCCATGTGTGTCATATGCTGACTGCATCAGAATCCCCTACAAGAGTTTTCCGAACATGCAGCTCTGATTCCCGTGTGCCATTATATTTGTGGGCGATGGGTTGATTCTTCCTTCCTCTCCTACACAAGCAGAGTTTCTCATCCTCAATTCCAGTGACCACTGTGTTGGGTCATTCTTGTGGAGACTGTGTGATGGGTGATGGGTTGAAGGAAGCTCATCGCCCTATCAACCCACTGTCAGAAATTGGGGTCCAGTCGTGTCCCAGAGGTCCATCCCTCCAAGCTGAGAAAGACTGATGGACCATCTCAACGACATGAAAACTAGAAACGAGGTCTGCTTGGCTCCATAATCGATGCCTGGAGTTCAGTGTCACGGAGGGCATCCCAGGTGCTCAGGATAGTTCATTCCATAAATGAAGAAGTCAGGTGGGTGTCCTTTCAGATTTGGTTCCAGCTGGAAGGCTTATTGGGGAATCACCAGATTCAATCTCTGCATGAATCTTCGTTCTCTCCTTCTTAAGAGGCTGATGACTATAAAAGAATAGCCAGTGGCTTTATGGTTTCTTTACATAACCCGGGAATTATTTGGTGTGGTCCAGCTGCATCTGCTTTCTCTGGAAGGCAGGACCCATTTCTGCCTTCCTGCATGTGGTGATGACAGAGACATCACACTTTCCATGTTCAGGACAACAGACATCTCTGTCCACGGCAACATCCTCAAAACCACTGACATCCTCTGGCCTTGGGCAGAGTTAGTGCGCATGAAAGATTGGGGACCGTGGATGAAATGACAAGAGGCCACATGACTTGACTGGGTCCAGGACAGAGGCAAGGCTTTCATCCGGGGAGGGTTTTGAAAGGAACATGAGTGATGGTGCTACTGCAAATAGTCATAATCAGAGAAAAAGAAAGCTTTCAAACCGTCAGGGTCACGCTCATGCCAGCAGGGTGTCCTTCCATGAATGGTCAGCTGTGTGATCTTATGTTGCAAGTCAACATCCAGAATATACAAGAGACAGACAGACAGAAATATAGCCCTGTGGCTGATAAGATGCATACATGATAGTGAGAGTTGATACACATGAGAGAAACAGACAATAGGTTAGATGAGAAGCTAAAGACAGAAGATAGGTGGTTAGGGATATTGATGACAGCATCATAGATGATCAATGATTTTAGAGTGATGATATATCGATAGATAAATAATGGGGGCGGAGAGATGATAAATGCAGAGTTGAATAGATGGATCTATACAGAACAGATATCGTAGATCACTGATAGGCAGCTGATAGTAGATCAATAGATTGATCTATTGCAAAATGGATACAGAATTATAGAGACAGAAATCTACATCAATACAAAGATAGCTGATGCGTTGATAGATAGCTTGCTGGCAGAAAGAAAAATTAACAGATTTTAGAGAGATGATAGATGCTGAGTGGATGGAAGCATGAGTAACTGGAAATACACAATGGATGGATGATGATAGGTAATGAGATCTCTCTCCATCTCTCCATCTCTCTCCACCTCTCTCCATCTCTCTCCATCTCTCTCTATCTCTCCATTTCCCTTCATCTCTCCATCTCTCTCCATCTCTCCATCTCTCTCCATCTCCCCATCTCTCTTCATCTATCTCCATCTCTCCATCTCCATCTCTCATTACCATCAATGCACAGAGCAATATAAGCAAGAAATAATCAATAAAAGAGCTTCAAGTTCCTGTGTTCCCAGCAGCACAGGTCCCAGCAGACGAGACCTGGACACGACCTCCGGGCCCGTCCACAGAGGACAGAGGGAGACGCTGGGGTGTGGACCCTCCACGGGACTCGAGGCAGCTGTGAAGAAGGTGACATCGTGCCCTTTGTCCCTCCTGGAGGGACGTGGAGGGGACCCTGCTGAGTGAGACAAGTCAGAGAGAGAGAGGACAGGATGGTGTTACTCCAGGTGGAGATAAACACATAAATCTCAAGCACAGAGCTCACAGGACACAAGACGGCGCCTCCCAGGGGTGGAGGAGGGACCAGGGAAGGAAGGAGGAGCCAGGTGGGGGAGAAGGGCCCTGGGATCTGCTGGAGGAGGTGCTGGGACCTGCACACAGACGGAGGTGCAGACTCAATCTCATAAAATTAAATAGCATTGTGAACAAAACATACTCCATGTAGCAAATGAATGCACTTAAACATATATTTGCATGAATAGAAAAGTAAGTGTCCTGTCTCGAAGACAAGCGGTGAGAAACAGACTCCAGGACAACTTCCTCTCATCTGCAAATCTGATTTCAGCCTGTCGTTTTATCTGACACGCACCCTGAGGTCAAGACCACGTCAGCTCATCTCTGACTGCCGATGCCAACACACCTTGCCTGCACTGGTGAAGCTCCTTGAGAAATGTCCTGAGAGTGTCTGAAAAAAAAAGAATCTCGCCGGCTTTCCAGCCTCCCTGAATCCAGCTGAGTTTATCCATCCCAGAAACACACCCCGGTCACCTTGTTCCCAGTCACTTTGTCTCCTGTTGCTACTGAGAACTGATTTTCTTTTTTTAATGGACCATTTTCTCGAAGGCATCTGCATCTTCGCTGCTGTATGAGAAGACGAGGACAGGAGAGGAATGGGATTCGCAGCTAGACTGGAATGTGACATGATGACATCAGCGTGTGTAAGGCTCAGTCCCCCCATGTCTGAGCACGCAGGGTGGCTCCAGGCTCTGTTTGCTGGAAGGCAGGAAGGACATCGGGAGGCCGATGGATGACCCACTGGAAGGCAAGAGTCATTGGATGTAAGATGAGTCAAACCAAGACCCAGCGCCCGAGGCGGGAGAAGCTGGAAGGGTGGGAAATGGGGAGAATCTTTGCAGGAATCCGGTACACGGGCACAAAGGCACACAGATGACGAGCCTCAGGAAGGAGAGCAATATGGGCAGAACTGGACAGGTGCAGAGAACGACATCTCATCCAAGAAGACAGACTGGGAGAAAGTGTCTGCGCACAGCATCCATCTGACAAAAGGCTTCATAACCAGCGTGGACAAAGAAATCAGTCAAGTGCACAACAGAAAAACAAGCAACTTGGTCCAGAAACGAGGCAGAAGAATGGAAGAGACATGTCTCCCCAAGAAGACAGAGAGACGGTCAACAGACGCATGGAAAGATGTCCCTCCCTCCTTGCTTGTGAAGAGGGAAAAGCAGATCAAAGCTCCAAGGAGAGCTCACTGCCCCCCTGTGAGAAGGACTTTTCTTCAAAAGACCACAAGTGTGGGCCAGGATGTAGAGAAAAGAAATCTTGGTCCACGGTGGGTGGGGAGGCACATTGCAGCCAGGAAAGCAGGAGGGAGACTCCTCCAAAAATGAAGAATGGAAATCCCAACCTCTCCTGTCTGTCCACTTCTGGGCAATTCACTGACGAATACAACAATACTCATTTGCAATTCCATGTTCATTGCAGAATTATTTATGGAAGGCAAGAGCTGGAAACAACCGCGTTGCCCATCCACAGATGATGGATATGGAAGATGTAATCTAAACAGTCAGTGGAATACTACTCAGCCAAGAAAAAGGTGAAGCCCTGCTTGTAACAGGATGGAAGCAGAAAATAATACACTCGGTGAGATCAGAAAGATAAAGACAAAGATCTTATGATCTCATGCTCAGAAGTGGGATACAGAGGAAGCCAACAAACGAACTAGGTCAAACCAAAGTCAACTTCTATATCACGTTATGGTGAAATGCTCCTTAAATCCTGGTGGCTAAGTGGTTCTGCCCGCTGCATTGCACCTGCTCTCTCCACCCACACGGGCATGGACCTGCAGCTGTCTGCTTCATCCTCGGCATCAGCGTCCTTCCCCTGAGCTCTGGTGTCCACTCTCCAAAGAGACAGCTCTTCCCAGGTCGTCCTGACCTTCAAGAGTCACCCACAGCGACCCAGGGAACACAGCACTCGTTGGGAGCACTGAACACCAGCAAATGTCCTCTCTGTAAATACGGCCACAGTTGTGCATTGGCTGCAGCCATTTCCAGGCTTTCAAAGTCGTGGAGGTGGGGGCATGGTCCCCGGCTGCTGGAACCTCACCTCCGGTCACGTCTCCCTGCTCACTGTCCTGTCCCATTGTGGGAAAACAGTGGTCGCGGCCACGATGTGTGGACGGGGTGCACCTACTATCTGAGCAGAAGGTTCCCAGGGTGTTGGCGCCTGGGTCCCTCCGCCAGAGATGAGGTCGGGGTCACGTGGGCGCCCAGAGTGGATTTGGGAATAAGGGAGGCACTGAACAGAAGGGGTGACGCCCACAGGACACACGAAATGAGCCTTTGTTGAAATGTCAGGTTCCAGCCAACGTAGCTTCGTTTGTAAGCAAAAGTGATCTTTTGTTCCTGTCTCTGCTCCTCTCTGCTCCTCTCTCTCATCCTTTCTCCTCCTCCTTCTCCTTTGCTCTGCTCGGCATCTCTCTCCACCTGTGTCTTCATCTCTCTGTCTTCTTCCTCCTCTTCTCCTGTTCTCATCCCTCCTCCTCTCAGTTCTCCATCCTTTCTTCATCTGTGTCTCCACCTCTGTCTTTTTCTCCTCCTCTTCTCTCTCTCATTCCTCCTTCTCTGCTCTCCATCTCTCTCCACCTGTGTCTTCATGTCTGTCTTCTTCCTCCTCCTCCTACTTCTCTCTGCTCTGCATCTGTCTCCATGTGTCTTCATCTCTCTATGTCTTCTTCCTCCTCATCCTCTCTGCTCTGCATCTCTGTCTCCACCTGTGTCTTCATCTCTCATCCCTCCTCCTCTCCTCCTTCTCTCTGCTCTCCAACCATTCTTCATCTGTGTCTTCCTCTCTCTGTCTTCTTCTTCTTCTCCTCCTCTGTCATCCCTACTTCTCTCCATCACTTCTCTCTCTTCACCAGTTTCTTCCACCACCTCTCTCTCACCCTTTCGCTCTCTCTCCCCTCCTCCTCTTCTTTCCGCCTTGTCCATCCTGCTCCTGACTTCCTTCTAGCCCACCTGCTCATCTAGCTCTTGGACATTGGCTTCAGTCTCCGAACTTTAAATCCCATCAACTTTCTGACGTGTGCCTCCAGGTTGGACCTCCCCCCTGCGTGCACACTCCCATCATTCCCAGCTGTCAGCTCCTTGTCTGATTGTCCTGACCTAGAATAAAGTCCTCAAGGCTCCACCTGCACCACCCACCCCATCTTCAGGCACCTCCACGCTTCCAGGGTCTCAGGCCAAAGGAGCGACTGAAAACCTTCAGGGGTCTTTTGCTTTCATGCGACATCTAATGCACCCGCCGTCGGTTTGTTCGCCAGAAGAGGACGCTTCTCAGCTCTCAGTCCCTGTGGGAATGGTCAGACTTCGAGATGCCTCCTAAGATGTGCCCACAGCACCTGACCTCTCCTTTTCCAACAACAGGGCAGCCCCAGCCAACAAGCCTGGAAGGCAGAGGCTGAACACGTCTGCTTGGCATCTTGGGAGGCTCTGTGTGTCCTTTGTGGAAAAGCCAGAGACCTTTCATTGACACCCCCCGCCGCCAAGTTCTGGCCAGGTCTGGTGTCCAGCATCTCTGCACCCTCAGCAACACCAGCGCATCCTCCTCCTGTGGACTCCAGGCACCCTGGTGTCCTTAACAGTCTGGAAACATTGAGGTGTCCATCACTTCAGAGACTTTGCATGTGCTGTCCCTGCCCCTAGGACAGTCCTGTGTGTCCTTGGGACTCCTTCAAAGGTCCTCATGGACCTCTGCACCTGTAACCATCATGCCAATCATTTCTCTCTTGCAGTGTCTACTTGAATCTTCATGATCTTCTCCCAGAGCAGGAGACACTATCAAGTGTCTAAATAGTCCCTTCTTGAGGGATGCAAATTCCATAACAAGAAGGCTGTCTACTGAAAGGGACTTTGCCTGGTCCCCAATAGGTGCTCAGTCATGATAGATGGAAGGAATGATTGCTTGCCACCAACAGAAGCATTAGAAGAGAAGCCAATAGAAGCTTCGAAGGGGACAGGATCCTTTCCAATCATCATCATCTACAGGGGTGATGAGACAGGCCCCCTATGTGAGAATGGGCACAGCAGCAGAAATGTTTTCTAGGTGTTCGATGAGATGAACTGGTGAAGATGAAAATGTGTGAGACAGGGATGGCTGTTCCATTGTGGACTTGAAAAACAATGGAAATAGCTCTGTGGCAAAACCATCAATTCAGAGGCGTTTCCAGAAACAAAAATTCCAGACCTGAGTAGGAACTTGGAGAAAAGCAGCAGACAACAGACATGGCTGGAGTTTGGGAGACACTAGGGAGTGGTGGGGTCTGCGGCATGGGGTGAAGTCAATGTCTGAGATGAAGGAAAACGCCAGTGTCCACGTCTACTCAACCATGGACCGAATTGTACCAAATCCTAAGCTCTCCAAGAGATACGGGCATGTGGGCTTTCGTGCCAACATTTCCCTCATCTCAAAGTAACCCGCATTTTTCACCTTCAGCAGCAATTGTAGGACTTGCAAAGTCATGGAGACATGGACTGGATCCTACTCTCTGGACGCCATGAAAATTGTTATCAACGTTGGTGGGTCCACCCAACCCCATTGATCCCGAGGAAGGCGGGAATCCAAGAAGAGTCCCGCAAGGAGATGAGACAAAGTCATGAACCCCCAGGGGACAAAAAGACCTCTTGTCAGGCATCCATAAAGTTGTGGCAGAAGCCAGGTTCTAGAGAAAGGAGGGAAGGACTAACGGGGCGGCAGCAGACCTCTCTGGGCTGCAGGGAGTCACACCCGTCCAGAAAAGGATGCTCATCTGGCAGGCGAATGTCAACTGATGCAAGAGCGCAGACTCAACCTGTGGGGCAGAATGACCAGTCCTGACTTAGAGCTTCAGAGAAAGCAAAAGTCAGGTGAATAAGACGGCTCGTGTGAGTAGATGTTTTCTTTTGAAAGCTCTTTGGGGTAAACCAATTAATCCATGGCGCTGGGCAGGGACCTTCCATGATTCATGGGCTGTGTTGGGAATGGACATGAATGATCTCATCAACTCCATCCACAGCGCTGTTGGATAGGTGCTATGATGGGTGCTCCTTGAACTGATGGGTGAAAGCTTTAAATGACAGAATTTTCAGCAGGGAAGGGATCTACGAGATGCCGAGCAGACAGAAAGGGATGGCGTTCCAAGTTTCAGTCGCTCCACCCAATGACTCCTACGTGGAAAACACCACTCAGGTCTTTACTGAATGTCAACCAGGACTCTAGGCAGAGAATCATCATCGTTTGTATCACAGATGACATTATAAGAGAGAAAACAGATGAGCACAGCCATGAAAGGCAGGACCAAGGAGAGAGAAAACGTGAGTGCTAATGAAGTGACATCTGAAACTGTGTGATTTTCTGAGCCAGAAACCCAAGATGCTTTCAAGATGAGAGTTGACCATATTGGCATCTCCTACCTCGGAAATACCTACAATGACAAAGCAAAGTCACCAGGAGGAGAGGTGGCAGGTTTGTTCTTCTGATGGCAGAAGCAGGCATGGATTTCGCTAATCACTGCCAAGAACATCGTCCACAAGTTCTCCCAAAGGCCACTCAACAAACCCAATGGAATTAAAATGTCCGTGGCCTTCAAGTTTGAGGAAGGAGAAATCTCAAGTGGGATACACAAGACTGGGCTCTGAATACCGATTATTCTCGAAGATGCCAGCCTTTCTGTTGGGATTCTCCTGGGGTTGAAAGCCAGGGCATTTATTTTTCCTCCACCACCGCCGTGTCCTAAGTTCAAGGCAGGTCTCTGAGACTCTCATACTCACTAGTTGAAAAGATAGGCAAACACCAGGAGTAAAGCCCTAATAAAAAGACGGTGATGAAAAGAAAAAAAGAAGCACAAACATAAGACAGAGACGTCAGGTTCCATGGCAGGGAAGAGAGGTGACAAGAGAGAAATCCCCGACAGTTGTCTAGTTGTTGGCTCACACGCGAAGACACACAGATGGAGACGCAGCGAGATGTGCTAGGACAAGATTCCTGAAGCCAGGAGCAGTGCTTTCTCCTTGCTGTTTTCATTAAAGACATCTGGAAGCTGCTGCGTCGTATTGACAGAGGTGGGGACACGTCCTCGTTGGCACAGCCACACCATGGTTGGTTCGTGTTTGAGCACGTGGGTGAAATGGCTGCTTCTGCATCTGGAAGCAACTGGTAGGGTTCATGGCAAACGTACAAGCTGTCCTCGGAGAGGTCCCCTGCCTGTGGAAGGTGAAGGAGACCCGATAACCTTGGAAACACAGGAATCTCCACCGAAATGGCGCGAAGGAGCATCCCAAGGACGTATGTATGGGACCGTCTCCCTGGGCAGATGACCATTCCTTGCCTTCTCTTCAGAATGCGGAACCCAAACAGTCCCTGCGCAGGTTCAGAAGAACCAAAGCGTCCCAGGTTTCTGGTGTGGGGGCAGAAGAGACATTTGTCCCTCTCACAAAACATTCCTGCGCTCACTGAACAAACGAAAGAATATCAGAAGATTAGCAGGAGAAAAAGACTCATTTCATGGTGTGCAGACAGGGAAGCTAGATGGACGGCGAGGAGACCCCATTCCACGTGGGAAATGAGGGTACTCACCCGAAGGAAGGGATGGGGTGTTGGGGTCCCAGGTGACAGGAGGGATCACATAAGAAGAAGATGGGGAACTTGCATCATGAAGACCAAGTGCATGATGTTCAGATGTTTCTCCTGACGTGCACATAGCTCTTTCTCACAGAAGGGTCATTCCTGGACCGTCTCTTGATTCAAAGTAGTTTGCTAAAGTTTTCATGCGCCTGAAGGTCTTAACTAAA